>JAVQJF010055705.1:0-47015 GCA_036023855.1 Gadopsis marmoratus | reverse complement strand
GTTGTCTGAAGTAAAATGGAGATGCCCCAAGTGATGCTTACTCTGAAGTCCAGTCACTGTCTCTCTTGAAAGCAACCACATCTGGTGCAATTGCCACTAACCTTTGAACAGTTAATAACGGTCACTGATTGCAACTATTTGATAAAGGAGTTTCTTTGATTATACATCTGTTGTGTAGAACAGGCATCCAGCCATCATAACCAACAATAACCATGTTTCTTTCTTCTCATGCATGATCCCAATTAGCTGGCACTTGTCAGCCCAAATGGAGAGCAGTATGACTCGTTGGTTCGCCAGCTACGGGACAGGATGGAAGAGGGATGCGGAGAGACCATCTATGTGGTTGGGATGGGCTCAGGTGAGACAAAAGCAAACTGTTCACTTGCTGAGGTTACTTAAACTATTCATCATCTTCTACTCTTTTGGACAATTGCAAAGTTATGGGACTGCACAAATTAAATTCCTGTTTTCCCATTCACCCAAGTTCTTTTACAGTCAATCCGTGCCAAACGCAGTTTATAAAATCTGGACAAATTGTTCAATTGTGTACTTACCCTTTGTTCTTCTTCCGTCTCCATGTCTCTGTTGTAGATGGTAGTGACTGGGGTCTGGATGAGAAGGACATGGAGGCCTCAGTAGCCACAGTGTGCTCTATGTGTGAGCAATTGGATTCTGACCTCATTCCGCTCCGGGAGCGCAACGAGGCTGCCGGTATAGTACGAGACTATCTGATCCGCCGGCGTGTGGGTGAGCTGGACTTCCTGGAGGTCAGGTGAGTGGTCAGAGATATAAATAGAAATGGGTTATGGTTACAGTACAGTAACAGATTCCACTCACAATACCGCTGATTGATACCCTGATACCATTCTTTTTCACTACATTGGTTAATGAGACATGGGAGAAAGTTATGCCTTCCTTGTACAGTTTTGGTGATGTTTGGTACCCCTCGTTCCCTCAGGGTTGCCGTGGTGGGTAACGTGGATGCTGGTAAGAGTACTCTGCTGGGAGTGTTAACTCACGGAGAGCTGGACAATGGCAGAGGCTTTGCCCGCCAGAAGCTCTTCAGACACAAGCACGAGATGGAGAGTGGCAGGACCAGCAGTGTGGGAAACGATATCCTGGGGTTTGACCAGGAGGGACAGGTAAGGGGTGGAGAGGTGGTTGCTATGCTTCTGAAAGAATAGTTGTTAAAGCATTAGATTATAGTTTATATGATTGGTTTGTGCCACACAATGAGAAATGTTAACAGTGAAAAGTGAAGCAGGTTTATTTGTATCTAGAGGTGAAGGAGCAGAGGTAATGGGAATCCAGTGGGTGGCGTCCAGAAAAAGTGAAGTGTGCCAGGTTTCGTGGCATGTAATAGCACCATAAATGCATTGTAAATTACGGCTTTGGTGCTTTGGCTTAGGGGCTTTTCTCCAGAACAGGATATTGGTTATTTAGCCAAAAACCTTTTTTATAGTACTTGGCAGCCTGCCTCAGAGAGATGGGAAACAACAACTTGCTTTTACTGTACGGATGTGCAAGTAACACTGAACACACAGCACTGACCTTACTGAGCAGCAGCACATAGAGGTGGAGTGCTGTGGATAACTCAGCCCCTCTGTCTGCCCCTAGGTGGTGAACAAGCCAGATAGTCACGGAGGAAGCCTGGACTGGACCAAAATCTGTGAGAAGTCTACCAAGGTCATTACCTTCATAGACCTGGCTGGTCACGAGAAATACCTCAAGACCACCGTGTTTGGGATGACTGGACACCTGCCTGACTTTTGCATGCTCATGGTGAGTGGAAGGGGTCAGGGTGGGTGGGTGTGTGTGTGGGGGGGTAATAAGAAATTGGCACTATGCCGGTAAAAATGATGAATGGGTGCCAGTGAAATATTTAAGCTTTGGATTAAACCCTTATCAGTTTTATAACCTGCCCACATGTGAAATGAGTCCTGTTTACAGTGTCCACGATATAAAACAAATGTTTTTTTCCCCTGTTTCTTTGATTGAAATATTGACAAAAAAATTATCTCTCTACCTGCCCTGCCAGGTGGGCAGTAATGCAGGTATCGTAGGGATGACCAAAGAGCACCTGGGCCTGGCCTTAGCCCTGAATGTTCCTGTGTTTGTCGTGGTAACCAAGATAGACATGTGTCCAGCCAACATCCTGCAAGGTCAGTCCTCTGGAGTCCCTTTTATAACTCCCTCAACTATATTTCTCTCTTGCATGCAAAAACACAATGTAACAACAGGAAGAGCTAAGTTAGTACACGTAAAGGCGTCCTCTGTAATATGCTGTCATTCTTCCCTGAAGTGTCTCAAAGTTGTACCATGTGTATGTGTCATACTGTAATTTGTGATTTTATATGCAGTTTGACTGCACCTGCTGATCGAACATGACATTGAAGATTTAATGAACTATGCTCATTATCAGGCTATGTGCTATAATTGTTGTTGTCTTGCTTTGCTCGTAACAGAGACTCTGAAGCTGCTTCAGAGGTTACTGAAGTCCCCCGGCTGTAGGAAGATCCCTGTCCTTGTACAGAACAATGACGATGTCATAGTCACGGCTTCAAACTTCAGTTCGGAGAGGTACTAAGTCCATCCTAGCCAGATTCAGAGTAAGAGTGAAAATGCTTCTTTGTAACCTGTGTGTGTGTGTGTTGTCCCCCCCCCCCCAGGATGTGTCCCATCTTTCAGATCTCAAATGTGACTGGAGAGAACATGGACCTGCTCAAGATGTTTCTCAACCTGCTCTCCTCCAGGACCTCCTACCGAGACGACCAGCCTGCTGAGTTTCAGATAGACGACACCTACTCTGTACCGGTACACTGACCGATGACAAACTCTTATCACTAAATGCACTTTACTGTGTGAATTATATAAGTAAGGAATATCATGCTACAGGTACAAACTTCATACATCATACAGAACAGTACCTATCAACTGCTGTCTAAACCACCAGTTGTGTTCCATTTTTTTCTCAGGGAGTGGGAACAGTAGTATCAGGAACTACTTTACGTGGACTCATACGTCTGAATGATACAATGCTACTAGGGCCGGACCCCTTGGGCAGCTTCATCCCCATCGCCGTCAAATCAATCCACCGCAAGAGAATGCCTGTGAAGGAGGTTAGAGGTGGCCAGACTGCCTCATTTGCTCTGAAAAAGGTAGGAGGGGACAAATACCTCACAGCAGCTTCTAGGGGGGACGCTTGGTACTGCATAGTTTTTTGTGGATGCTCAAAGTGTGTATGGTATTAGTGTTGTTTTGGGGGATGGGCACGTGTATGGTCATGTTCTTCGTCTCATCCAACTTCTTATCTCGCTCCACTGATCTAATCCATCTAATCTTGAGAACTGACCTAGAGAAATGACAATACAAGTGTTAAAAAACTGACATTTCTTTATTCCTCTGTCATCTTTACCTCCTATCACATGACTCTGTAAAGATTAAGCGTTCCTCCATAAGGAAAGGCATGGTGATGGTTTCCCCAAGGTTGTGCCCACAGGCCACTTGGGAGTTTGAGGCTGAGATCCTGGTACTGCATCATCCCACTACGATATCCCCCAGATACCAGGCCATGGGTGGGTAACAATGACACAGAAAAGTGTCAAGAAGTTGGAATAAAGTGCATGTTCTGTGGGCTTCCACAGCAACTGTTAGTGACTTAACATTTGAGTGCCTTGAAGATAACGGACAATCGGTACAAGATCATTTTCTCAGGAGTACACAGTGATGAAGTTTGATACAAGTACAACGTCTCACCACTGACAAACGCTGCTCTCGCATACACACTTAAGTACATGTGTGTATTTTTAGTGACTCACGATTGCCGTTGCACTACAAACTCATTTTTCCCCTGGTCTTTTTCTTTTTATCTGTCCAATCACCTCTCTTTCCTCACCCATCACCAGTCCACTGTGGCAGCATAAGGCAGACAGCCACCATCTTGTCTATGAACAGAGACTGCCTACGGACCGGGGACAAGGCTTCAGTCCACTTCCGCTTCATCAAAACCCCCGAGTACCTGCACTGCGATCAGAGGCTGGTGTTCAGGGAGGGGCGCACCAAGGCTGTTGGTACCATCACCAAGGTAATACATCCTTCTTATGTTGCTAACATAAGAGTGTGGGGGGGTGCCGACCAAAGCAAAGTTCAAAGATATGTATTTTCCCTTTGCAATGATGTGCCAGTGTCTAGAGCCCTAATTGAATGGAATAATTTTCAGGACAATAGGTCAGTTCTATCAAAGGAAATCTGTAATGCTGATGACCAATCCCCAAGCGGCAAGAGCAGAAAATGCCAGAAAAGCTGCTTTCCCAAGATAACTCATTACATTTAGCAAGAAATTCAATTAGACTACAATAACCTTATATTAGGCATTTTAAGACTAAATTATATTATATTAAATTACATTATTATTTTGAATAAATAAAGACAAGCCATGGTAATAATTATTTTACCTACTCTCTTGTGAAACATATGTCCAGATAGGGCTTTAGGCTGAGATATGTAAAATTTGCTGTTGTAATTAGGGAATAAAAAAAAAAAAAATCCCAAGTAGCTGATTTTTTTATCTTTTTGTCAAGACTCAAATATCAACTCACATTCTTTTCAGCTGTTGCAATCCACCAATAATCTGCCATCAAATTCCAAACCTCCGCAAATCAAAATGCAGTCTACAAAGAAGGCACCATTTCGAAAAGAGGACGGCACCACGGCAGCTGGTGACGATGTAGCAACGATAGCACAGTCAGCTGGCCCGAACACGACTCAACCGGTGAGACACGTCAATAAAAATGTTATTTTACGAAGTGTTGTGTAGTGTGGTAGTGATCTTGTATTTATTTGGATTTCCTTCCTCTTGCTGTGTACATTGCTGCTCTTTTCTAACTTGTTAACTGCTCTGTGTGCTCTTCTATCGTTACTCTTCTTGCAATACCTTATCCACCACCCAATGTATCCTGCTTTGATGGTCTTATTTCATCCTGAATTTGAAAGTTTTCATGCCACATCACTCCTTCACACTCTCTCCCTCTCAATTGCTTGCGTGGCTGGCTGCCTAAGGGAGAGGGAGACGTAGACCCTCAGATAAAAGAGGGCAACAAAGAGAACAAGGTAAAATGGGTCAATTCAGAATGAATGAGAACAGTGGAGAACCTGAATAGGGGAGATGGGAGTTTTACTAAGCAAGAAGGTTGAGTTCACAGCCTGGCAATCTTGTTTCTTGATACATTTTCGAGTAAATGTTCTTTTAATGTTGCCTTCTATTAGCGCTTGCAGCATTAAATACTTGAAATGCGCTTAGAAGTTTGGAGGTTGCTCATGAAGTGTTTTTGTTCTCTCCCATGCAGCCAAAGTCTGGAGGGGGTGGAAGGAGAAGGGGGGGACAGAGGCACAAAGGAAAAGGCCAGAACAGCAGCACCAACTCGACAGCAGCTCCCTCCTCATCAGGAATAGGAGGCTGCTGAACTGCCTGCTCATCCCCTTTAACCTCCCTCTCTATCACCCCACCAAGTGTCTTCATTCCACAAACCGTGAGGGATACAGATGTTTCGAGCAAGACACTCCTAACTCTTATAACGCCTCACCTTTTTTACACCAGGTCCTATAGTTTTTATTTTTAAAAAGGGAACACGAAGGGGTATGTCACAAACCCATAGGCATACACCCATCTCGGCCGCCTTTGCTATTTTGAATGGTTTGGGTGATGGAAAGCTGTGTGGTTTTTGAGGTTAGCCTCACTCAGGATGATTTATTTAATTGTATCCATATTTTATGTGTCTGAAATCTACAATTCAGTCACGTGGCTCAATGTCAGTGGCAGGGAGGGAGGCTAAACCCAAACCGAGGGTGCAGTACCAATTTGAGCAGCTATAAATCGGACTCCCCCATGCATACCATGTGTATTTGCAATGAAAAACAATGTACTATTTATACTGCATATGTAAATTAGCTGTTAGTTGTGCTCCAATTGGAAAGATGCCATTGTACAAAATGTATGCAAATCATAAATGAATGTAGTAGAGGGCACAGTGATTTCAAATTCTAGATACATGTAAAAAATTTAAGCTGTTGCATTTTATAATTGTTGGTTATTTATTTATCATACATGCAGAACATTCACTCACTCTTGGATGGTCTATGATCTGTCAGCCTACTCTCACTTGCACTGTTAGGGTCAGTAGTATTAGCCATCAGCTTCCGCTGTCATGTTACAAACCAAATAGTAATAGTACAAACAAATATAGCACATAACCTTGACAGTTTCTCACGATTATAAAACATGCAGTAGTTGCAGTGCTACTTGTAACTGTAGTACCCCATGCGTTTTGGCCTATTGCTGTTAACATGTGACATTTTAAACACTTTGCTGCTTAAAGATTAATAAACAGGCTTCACTGAGCTTTAATGGTGCTTCTTTCTGTGTGCATTTCTCCAATTTTGTCATATATTAAATGCTTAATACTATAATTTATTCATTAGAGTGAAAAAATAATTTCACAGGAGAAGGGATGGGTTCTCAGTATGTTTATTGTGTTCTTTTTCCTTCAGCATACTGCAAGTTATTTAAGCCAAGGAGTGTTCCACAATTCCACATATTATAGGTGGAAAGTGGCAAGTGTTGGTTCGATTGTCCTTGAGTTGTCAGACAGCAGAATATGCTTGTGTATTTCATTTGTACTTTTTTTAAACAACGTGATTTTCACAGGCTACAGTACCTACTATCATGCAAAACAGAAATTAAGTTGATTGCGTTTTCTGCACATGGGGAAGTTACAGTTAACAATGTAAGTCCAAAACGTTCTCCACTGAAATTGCATTACATTTCCATGCTTAACCACCTGCAAGATCTACTTTGCTTGGCAAGAATAACAACCAATACAACAATATCATTGCCATCAGCCAAGTATCTAAAAACTAACCTGCTAAAAATGCAACAACATAAAAAATGTCCTGTGCTTCACAAAAATAGTAATTCAGTTTTTTTCAACATATAAACCAAGTCCCAACTTACAGGCTATCATTATCAAAAATGGTCAACAGTTCTAACACAATAAATAAACACGCTGAGAATTTCATTCTGTGTTCTAATGTGCAGCTTTGAGTCAGTTTGGAAATCCGTAAAGAATGATAAAGCCCTATTCTGCATTGCTCTAACTTGCAAGGGCACATTTAGTCACAAGCAACACATGTGTTTATATACAAAAACATTACAAATGACATGTAACATTTACTATAGATTGTAACACAAAAAGTATATATCTGCTTCATTTACATTATGTCATACAAGGGCAGACTGTTCACTACCACTGTTAAGGTAGCACACATACCCATAGTCTGGTATCACAATTTGAGAAGGCTTACTTGGCATGTGCATCGTTAGTATTTAATGAAATATTCTGTGGAATTCATGATATTGAGGTATGCAGCATTCCTCTCAAAAACAATTTGTAACTTCACAGCTCCATCTTTAGGAATGTTCTGTTTTGGTCTTAATATTTGGACTCTGTCTCACTCCTGCACAAAAAAACAAAATGCATTCAGTTAGCTATGAAAAGCTGAATGGCCAGAGCAGCGAGTACTGAATAAATACTTACTGTTAGGACACACTGAACGCTCCAGTCCCACAGGTAAATGCTATTCTATACTACAGGAGTGTTTTACTTGTGTAGTGCAACGTCCTACACTGGGTCTGGATTAAAATAAAGTCTGCACCTTAATGCACACATGCTTCAGCACATACAGACTGATCAACCTTTATGATGACATGAGAATCTCAGTTATTATTAGGGCGTCACCACTGTCCGACGCTGAAAGGTGATGTGACCAGTAGGGTCTGCGAAGTAAGAGAAGAACTGTGACTAATTTATGATGATTGACAGTCTGTAAGAAACAGGTGACGAGACATCAAATATATACAGACATGTAGGACAGGGTAGGATTTAGCAGTTCCTCGCTGTGTGTTTAGCCATCAATGTCCCAGCTGAAGAGGTGATGTTTCACCAACATATCCTGCACGCCCTCTTTCAGTGGTCTCTGCTCCTTCTCCTGGAAAAGGAGGGAAAAGTGGAAAATCAACACTACACCAGTGAGTGCTGTTCCATTATATATTAGACACCAACCAGCACTTTTAAAAAACGCATTTTGTCTTTGACAGCTGATACAAGGTGGAGTGACTGACACCACTGCACGAAGAGTTGAAAAATAGTGATTAACAATTTTAACGGCAGGAACTCAAATGCAGTGAAAAGTACTGAATGGGCATAAGAAACTTGAAGCAAGACAATGCTATGAATATTTACCTTACCATTTCAAAAACAAACAATAAAAAAAGTAAGTAAGTAAGTAAACTAATAACTATACTAAAGCAATTTACAGTCTCCAAAGTGACAGGTTACCTAGAGGTCTAAACTACAGAGGTGATGCTGAACCAGCACATCCTTCTGCTTTCAGAATTGCAGATTTCTGAGCAGCATAAAATCATAAAATGTTTCTCCCTCATGTACTAATATTTTGTCTTTTAATAGCAAGACTTGATATATGGTGGATGATGTGGTATTCTCCTTGTCTCACCTCTTTCTTGTCAGGTAGCTCACAATCTTGCGAGAGGCTGAAGGCAAACTTTGATAGGACCCTGAGGAGATAAAAAAAAAAAATTGGTCAGATCATGTGTCTCTTTTTGTGCCCCCTGCTTAGTTGTGTTCTTAAAGCCCTTTCTAGATATTCACAAACTAATGGATTATGAGTGGTAAATATGGAAGATATTGGACAGATAAGACACAGTACACTTAATATTGTCAGCTAACTTCAGGAATTCTGTACCGTTAGTTTGCAAGCAGCTTATCCTATTTAACCATTCGTTTGCTCAAAGTTCCCACAGTCAACCACTTTGAATGCTCTAGCTGAGATTTTAATGCTCTCTGGACAGAGGTATATAGCATAAAGAGCCTGTAGTTTTAAAGTAAAGTGTTTCATACCTGAGCTCACACTTGATCTGCACCCACCCAGGACTGCGAAGGAATGACCACGGATGATACCATTTTTCTACAGCAGCCATACTGGAGCACAACACCTCCAACCATAGGTGCAGCACCTGCTCACTGTTGGCGTAGACACATGTTAAGATTCCACGTACAGTGTGCGAGTGTGAGTGCGATAGAGAGATCAAAACTTACTTGAGGCCGACGCAGACAAGAGACCTAAACTTGACATCCATCTGAGCATGTGCCGAGTCGTGGCTCATGTTGACCGACTGCACCGCCTGGGAAGAGCAGACAGACCAACATTCATTCCTTCAGGCTCAATTTACAAACATGGCCAGGCCTCACTGGACAAACACTACTCTCTAGAAACCCACTTAATGTTGGAAGCTGAGACAAACCTTTCATTTTCATAAAATAACTGAAAATATTTGATTTAATCCTCATAAGCTAAATAAAATAAGCTTTTTTTTTTTACACACATTGATTAAATGCTTACTTACTCTGTATAGCAGCTCCTCTGGTGTTAGTACTTTCCCATCTTCATCTAACCTGGTAAATACCAGAAGAGAATGAGTTGTTACCTTACCACCATATAATGCACCCACACACGTTCAAAGTGGATTTCGCATTCCTCCACCAAAACACACACATTTGTTTCCTATTCCAAGTTTTGTTTTTTCTTTTTTTAAAAACCAGATGTGTTGCTATTTAAGCCTCTTGACACCTTCTTGATTGTATTTAATAAGATATTAGAATTGATAGGCAAGTGCATGATATAGTCATCAAAACTCTTACATGTGAATTTGACATATTTTTGCAGATTATATTATAATAGATTATAATAAATTATAATTATTATAAAGATAATATAACAGATTATAATCCTACACACACACACATTAACGTTCATGTTAACAGAGTTTTTCAAAACAAATGAAAACACAGTGATGGTTGTACCTGTAGGTTTTACACAGCACCAGTCTGGAGTAGACAGAGTTGAAGTCTCTCTCTACTTCTCTACTAGCTGCCTGAGAAAACCAGAAGGCAAAGAATGATAAAGTCCTATGGTGAATTTGAAACAACACCTGTGTGCAATATGGTGCCATTTAGAGTTAAAAGAGAACAAAAGCTCTCCTACCTCTTCTATGAATAACCAAGGGTGACAAGGCCCTCCTAGTATAGATGGTTTCTTGAGACCGTGCTGAAAAATGGCCTTTAGGGCTGGACACAGTGTGCCCCTGGCCAGGTCTGTCACTGCCTCTGTCACAGAGTCATCACCTGCTAAGGAATACTGGACAGACACAAAAACATCAATTCACTGTTTAGGACACTATGCATTAACAACCAGGATACTGCAAGAGGAGGAAACAAAGATAAAACTGACAAATGTCACATGGATTGAACATTCTTGGCAAATCAAAGAAACCCTTATACCTTATTAAGCTGATCATTTACTGCTTCCATACCTCTTTGCTTCTTTCATCTAGGATCTCCACAAACTTTGCCGGAAACCAACCTGTTACAAAGAGCCACAGAAAATGTCAAGTGATCTATAAAACAGATTAAAGAAAAATCAATTATCTAGGCTGTAACAATGAATGCGGATATTAAAAACAAACCACACACCTCTAAGGCCATTGAGCTCTCCAACCCAACAGTGTTCATCCTTCTGCGAGATGATCTGAAAAGAGAAAAATGCAGTGGGATTAAAAATCAAGAGGGGGTGGGGAGGAGTGGTGGTGGTACATTCATTGTGTGTACATTGCTCACAGTGATGATGTCATTCTTCCTAAAGCCCAGTTCATCATCATCATGTCGCTCAAAGTCCAGTAAAGCCTTTGCCCGTCTCCGTCGGGTGCAGGAGACCACAAGAAAGTTTTCATGATCTCGCTGGTGGCTCTCCATGGAGTAGTCAGGAGTCAGGTCCTAGAGAGACAAGACGGGAAAAGTCAGGTCAAAGTTAATGGTGGCATCTTTCGCAAATGCTGCAATTAGATGGTATTACAATATTCAATGTAGGACTAAAGCACTTTGTCCGACAGGCCTCCCTTAATACTTCTTATTTTGATTGATTCATAGTCCACAACAGAACATAAACTACACTGTTCCTGTGCTGCAGTGTGTGTGAACTCACAGTGCTGGAGTGACATGGGTCCAAACAGTGGAAGTGCTCTGCAGTGCGGGTTATGGCCTCTCGCAGGGCTGCCACCAGTTCTGTTTGCTTAATGTTCTTGGATTTCAGGGCCTCTGCCTCATCCTCTCCAAACAGCAGGGAGCTCAGGGTGGACTTCCTGCGCAGCGACTGTCTCCTCACCACCTGAACACACACACACAGGATAAATTATTTGGTTATTTTTGTAACCATTTTTAAACACAAACAACTCTTAATCTATCCAAACCACATGACTCTAGTTTGCTCAGCTAAACACAAACTTCACATTGTTTGTTTAGTCTAAAATGAGTCAAAGATAGTTTGATATTTCAGCACACTAACTTTGCAAAAACTACAATGACCTACCTTGTTGAGATTGGTGTTGAGTGTTGTGTTTCCATTGCTGAGCTGTGCCTGTTCATTTAGGATGTAGGCTAGATGCTTGTGTCGGTGGGCTTCCAATGTTTCCTGGGATAGTGTCCCTGCTAGCCTCATAGCCTCCCCGAGAACTGCAGGCCCATCTCTCAGCTGGCTTGGCAAGTCCGACAGAGTATTAAAAATGGAAGCCGAGTTCTCTGATGATATGAGCTCCTCCTCCTGGGGGCGGAGAGTAAATTTCACAAGGATTAATACTCAACATATACAGTTTTTGTCAATATCTATAGCAATGTATAATGTTTTGGGGAATTCATTGCTGTAATACCTTTGAATAAATAGAAATATCATCATCTTCAATCCAAGAATATTAAAAAAAGGTGAGTGCACACTGATTTACTTAAACTATAAAATAACTCTAAAAACATCTCAAACAAAATGTAACCTGTATCAAGATTCACAAAGTAGGTGGTGTAGTGCAAATACCTTGATCTTGAGCATGCCCAGTGTGACCTGGAAGAGCACCAATGAGCCCTGGTAGAAGAGCAGATCCCAGATCCTAAGGAGCAGACGGATGTCCACCACACTGGCAAATGATGTCAGGAACCAATGCAGTGTGATCAGCGACAACTCTGGATGTATAAGAAGGAGGGGGTTATATACTGTATGCTATATACAGTTAATACTCATTCATCACACAAAGTGATTCCGAAGATGTAATTCATCAACTAAATGAGTCAATTTGCATAATTTTAATAATGCACAGCAGAAGGCTGAAAGGTGGTGGGTAATCTAATGTTCATTAGAAAGTCCATGTTGCCTCTGACCCCATGCACCACACTCTCACCATCTTTCCTAATACCCGTCCTTACCTATGTCATGCTCCTGCAGAAGGCGGTCGAGGGCTGGCAGGTACTGAACAATGAGCTGGCGGAGAACCCTCTGATCTGTTTGGACACCCAGCAGAGTGGAGGAGAAATAGGACGGAGGAAGGAGGTCTTCGATTAGGGCACACATCATCCATAGGACATCCTCCTCCTCAAGAAAAAGCAGCAGACAGGAAACCACCTGGGGGGGGGGGGGGCGGTGTCAAGACATAGGTGTGGGGAAGAGACAATGAAGAGGAGCCATGAAAATGGCAAAAGTACGCAGCCCCATATGCAACAAACCAAGATGTTCTGGGTTCTGACCGTTCTATCAGAGCCAACATTAACTTTTTCAGCAAATTGAGCGACAGTAGCTCTTCTGTTGGATGGGACCACACGGGCCAACCTTTGCTCCCCACGCGCATCAATGAGCCATGACCCTGTTGCCGGTTCACCTTGGACCACAGGTGCTGACCACTGCAGACCGTGAACAGCCCACAAGAGCTGCAGTGTTGGAGATGCTCTGACCCAGTCGTCTAAGTCACTCACATCCTTACGCTTGCCCATTTTTCCTGCTTCAACACATCAACTTCAAGAACAAAATGTTCACTTGCTGCCTAATATATCCCCCCCCCCCCCCACCCCCGACAGGTGCCACTGTAAGGAGATAATTAATGTTCTTCACTTCACTCGTCAGTGGCCATAATGTTGATCGGTGTAATGTCATTGTTTGTGGTGGCAGGTTGTGTGTGTATATGCTCACCATGCCAGTGCCCTGACAGTACCCAATGTCTGGGTACAGCCAGGCCAGGCCCCTCAGGACCCGTCTCAGTCTCGGCACTCCAACACTGTTCAGACTACTGAAACACGCATTGGTTGGCATAGTCCGTAACAGGTCCTTCTCTATCTGAGGGACAAAGGTTAACAAGGAATCACATCATGATTACAGAGAACAGCAGGAGAAGGTTGGTGAAAAATAATGTATAAAACCCTCACATTCATCTTTGTTAATGTGAGCACCTCATTATCCAAGATCTAATCTCAAGAATATTTTTATTTCAACTGATTGTGAATTAAATTAATCTGACTTTATAACAAATCATGGCAGTGCTTGATCCATCACATACCTCATCTGTCCATCCACCTGTGTCCTAGTGAGGAAATAAAACTAGGATAGTGCATTACTATAGGCTGTGCATATCACCTATTCATGCAACACCACCCGCCTCCTCACCACTTTCTGTCAAAACAACCTTATTCCTAATATACTTAATAAATCTGATTGCACAATAGCCCTTTCCTTTGTGTTTTTTCTTCCATGTGAATGCACCATAGCAAATGTTGACTGTGGCATCTTCCATGTACTGTGACACCATGTGCACACCCCACCCATGTCAATAGACGCTTCATTCACGTGTTCTGGGGCTGTGCAGAATTTATGGGATTAATGACAAAGTGTATAATATTTAAAAATGCTAATGAAGAACATTTGATTCAATTTCAGTAGCTGTTTCCAGTGATTATTTTTATGAACAATTATTGATGCATGTTCTCAAGAAAGTATTCTGCTTGGTAGGATAACAGCAATGGGATTGTGTTTGTTCACATGTACAGTAGTTTGGGATTTTACCTGTTTGGCTGTGGAGGTGTCATCATTGGAACTGTTCTTAATGATTTCTCTGTAAGAGATCTCAGAGGTCCTCTTCTTCTGCAGTGCTCCAGACAGACGCATCCATAGCTAACAGAAAAAACATCTTTAAAGCACTGAAGCTTTTATTGGGACTTGAGTAAAGTAACAAATGTAAATTCTCAAAGGAAACTGTAGCTTTCTAGTGACAATAAGTTTAACTTTTATTTAGTCACTTTACATCAAAAATTGACTGGCCATCTTAGCCCAATGTTTACCATTTCTAATCAATGACACAAATACTAGTTCCCCATTCTGAGCAAGTCCACTTACCTGTGGCCTCATGCTGTGAGGTATGCCACCCAGAACCAGGGAACGCAGACGCTCAGAGCGTGAAAGGACTGAATCAATGAGCTCCCAGGTCAAGTCACCCACTGTGTGATTGTGGGTGAACTCTAGGTGGGCTTGCCAGCGCAATCGCTGCTGGGGGTCTTCACGTTGGGGTGAGCCTTCGGTGCCCAGCCAGGACCTGGCTTTCCCACCATCTGAGTGAGGAGAGTGTAATACATCAGAATTTAGTAGTGTTTCTGTTCTTTTTAATAATAATAATAATAATAATAATAATAATAACAACAACAACAAGCACAATGTCACCTCCTGAATTGAGGAGACTGGAATACTGAACAATGATAGCAAGTACAATTTTAATGTAACCAAGTATGATAGGGACATGGAAGGAAAGGGGAAGAAATGTTTAAAGTGAGAACACACGGGGAAAGAAAGTCAGGAAGTGAGTGAGGTGAGAAGTGTCTGTATAAGAGACAAGTGGTTAAATAACAAAGCCAAAAACAGAACTCCCTTAATGGGAGACATCCACTGAACTCCTTAACAGTGAACTGTTAAATAAAAGTCAACATTAAATCTGTCAACAATCAGCTGAACGCAGAAAATATACTGCTGCCGGACAAAACACTAAATAATTTAAGCACAGAAAACAGCCTTTGGAAACACTACATTAGAGCAGGCCTTGAATAAAAAAAAGTTTAAAGATCATTTTAATGTTTAAAGTGGTACAAAACAGCCCCACCCCCTCTCCCCCAGCAGCAAGAAAAATAAAACAAAAGAGCAACTCAGTTAGTTGCAGTCATGACTCAGACTTAATTTGTGTACATAACGAAGCCACTGTGCCCAGATATGAAGATTTGCATTTATGTTTCTTGACTGGGATTCAGGAATATTACCAGTGTAGAAACGATGGGGCGAGGACAGAACAAATGGGCGTGTGGATGTGTGTCTATGCGAGTGAACACGTTACCTTCAGTGTCCGCTCTGAAGCCAAACTCATCATATCGGAGTTCAGGCTGTTCCACGGGGTCTTTCTGTAGAGACAAACAAATAACATGCATTTCATTAGTAGAGCAGAGAGGGACGGTGGCTCTGAGAGACCCTGCTGAGGCATTTTGAACATTAGTTAACACAGCAGATCAGACGTCTCAGTCACATTGGCCAAGTATGTGTACACATACAAAAAGGATTTGACCTTAGTTTTTCTTTGCTCTCAATGTAAATAGACATACAGCTAAGAACATGGACAACCAAGCTGAACAAAATGCAAACAAACATATCCAACGTTTTTGTTCGTCTTAATATTCTGTCACACTATGCAGACAAGTCAGTTCGTTATCTTATTTTCTGCTGTTCTGTTATCTAGAGTTGACGTGTTCTATGAGTATTATTTTCATTCTCCATTTATTGTCATCAAAGAAAATGTTATGGCTTGCACATAAACATCTTAAGAAGTCACATCCTCACTTGATGGTACTTGGCCAAAATGTCCTGGGGCCACATGCTTGGGGTGAGAGCAGAGAATGGCCCACCAGGGGCTGGTGTGTAAGTACCTAAAAACAGAGAGAGCGCGAGAAACTGGTACTTAAACAGAAAACACGATACATAACATAAAGGGAATCTTGAGAACAACAAAGAAGGTTGAAACCACAAATGAGACATCAAAATACATCTAAAGTAAAGAACTAGGCATTCATTCCTGTGATAAAATACAAACTACAATGGAACAAATATTAACTAGTCAGTTACTAGTGTTATTTCAGTGACCCAAGGTCAGTGTTACTTGTGGACATGACTAGGTCTGGCTGATAAATGTATAGAAAGATCTCTTCAAACAAAGCCTTTCCCACACTTATGGTGAAAGACACATTCATATAAATCTTTACCTGACATTTTGTTGGTATTAGAGGATGGCTTCTATATGCAGATATTGCAGTCACGCAAAGGAGGTCAGCAGATCGTAACCGCTCTGTAAAAAAGGAGAAAGAGGGAAAAAGAGGTTGGTGGTTCAACTCCAGCATCGTCCTAAAGTGTCCTGGAGAAAGACAATGAACCCCAAAGTGCTCCAGATGTCCGTGCGCCATGGGTTTGTGGGTGAAAGTGAGACACACCGCTCTTGGAATAAAGGTTATTTCTAACTGCAGTGCATCTTCTCTAAACCTGCCCTCTTTGCCATAAACATCATGTCCAACAACTTGTAACAAAGCAAATGTTCCTTTTTCAAGCATTACTGAACGGAGAGATTCAGAGGGACAGACGCAACAGATGAATGTTGTTCTGCTGACTAGTTCATAGTCAGATAATCATGAACATTTGTAGTTATTTTTATTTGCATGGCTCTTGTACCGTATTTGATAGCATGCTTCTATTGTTCTATAATTAGTTAAACAATCAAGTAGGAAATGTACCATTTGCAGCACTGCTTAGTCAATCACCACCATTTCTTCTCAATGCCCTAGGAATTTTTGCTGTGGTTAAGCCACATATAAAAAGGGTCAGCCATCACTTGGAGAATGCCTAAAATTAAAAACCCACAACAACAGGTTTACACTGTTCTACCAGTCCTCCGTCTGCAAAGGTTCAGCAGGTATGGCACTTAGCGCTTTGTCAACATCTTGGAAAAATGCAAAACGTTAATGTTTTCTTGGTTTTTGTTCTCCAGTCGCACAATTTCAGCTCAGCCTACTGGCGTACAGGCTGTTACACACTTGAATTACCATTTTATTTAATACAATGGTAGCTAAATGTGCTGCATTTAAAATACATCAAAGCTCGAAATCAAAGCCAAAAATGTGCTGCTGTCCAAATACATTTTGCACACAGATCAATAAATACCTGTCACCAGCAATTATTACTATAAAATCAAGTAAACATTTCTACATCAATCAAGCCATTGAGCAGGTGGAGGGAATTCTGATGCATGTAACAGCAAGAGAGCTGGCTTTCACATTCATATTAAGTATCCTGAGAGAGGGGGAAACTATTTGGAATGTAAGGACGGAAAAACCACACTTAAACATACACAGGCAGACAATAGTACAGCAAGCATAACCTGCAAAAAGAGGCTCACCAGCATACAAACACCATACCAAAATGATTTGTTACAACAGCAGACTTGTGGCAACTGAAAAGGGATTTAGGACTTAAGAGAGATGAGAAATCAATTTGAGGTTTTGGAGGATGGCCAAGTACTTTCAGGCTAGCGATGCGTGTAGCTCAGGGGAGTACTGGGCTATGGGAGCTGCTCCCTCACAAGAACACCGACAGTGTAGTCACCTGCCAAGAAAACCAACACAACTGAACCACTCCTGAAAACTGCTGCACATATTGACAATCTCACTGCAAAATTCTACCACAGACGGAAGCAAAAGTTAGACCCGAAAACATTAGTCCCATTAATCAACTAGTCAAACAAAAATATAATCAGCAACTTTTTTTTCAAAGAGTTGGTCATTTGTAATCCTTAGTTTCAGAGACAAAGAAAGATATGATCCTTAGCTACTGCAAAGAATCATAAAATACAATATAAAATTGTAGACAACTTGGTTGTTTACAATGTGATGGAAAGTAGGTAGTTGACCCTGGATTAAATAATCAATTTTCAATATTAGTATTAAGCTTAAAAGGTCCAGTGTCAGTGCATCCGTCAAGCAGGATAAATCTTTCAATTTACCCATATCAAAATGTGTGTAACTCCCCACACATACACATATGGATAAACTCCGATCAAGGTCTATGTAATTATTTGACAATATATAAATAAATAAAAATCAATTGAAGCGTTTAAAAAAAAAGTTAACTCACAAATCTGACAAAAAACATTTATAAGCCATATTATGTCAGTCATGCTCATTGATTTGCAACATTCCCCACAATGGACAAATGCAAGCTGAGATATTGACGGGATACTGACTCGTGATCTCACAGTACACATGTCCAAACTAAATACAAATAGGCACTCTGATAACTCCGATTTTACAATAACGTGTAAAAGTGTTAATACTGGGCGAGAAAGCATCAGTTGCTTTTACATGGAAGTATTTTGGTGCGACAAAAACATTTCCAGGGAACAGTAACCGACTGCAGCAAGGTTTCTACTGAGAGAAAGAATAAAAGTTTCCATTCGTTACAGTTGCTGCTGTCAACTGCATGAAAGTCCATTCTCTGGTATTATAATCTCATTACAGTCATGTACTGCAGAGGACGAAACACCCCCCAAGAACACAGTGAAAAAGCCAAAATCCCTTTTAGTGAGTTAGCAGACAAGTTGGCTGGGTCTATAAACGAAAAAAAAAAAGGAAATTTTTCCTGAACAAGAGAAGATCTTTCTTTTTAGTGAGGTGTGGCTGTGCTCACCTGTGTTTGCACACTGTGGTCAACACCCTGCTGCAAATAAAGCAAAGAGCAACACATCCTGCTCTGCAGCGTGTGTGCACAGCAGAACCCTTCCTCTTACAGCAGTGCAGAACGTTCTTAGCTTCACCTTGATAACTTGGGTTTGTGTTGCCCTTCTGCCCAAACTACACCTCCCAACAGCTGTCCCTCACAAGTCCCCTAGCTTTGGTACTGCACGATAACAGAAAGCACAGCAGTGTGCGTTAGGTCAGCTTATGGTATTATATGAGGATTTGGAGGTTTTAATATGGACTGCAGGGCGTCACTGTTAAAAGCAGCGAGTTGACCCAAGATGAAAAGCTGCCGTAACGCACGGCTGGTCGTTAGACCCACACGGAAAATAAACGCAAGCTATCAACTTGAGGTGTCGCGCCATGTATTCTGCTCACTTGTATGTACGTTATGTGACGAGCCTGTAGGAAGCGATGTAACGGTCAAGATTATCCAGATTACCGTTACGTCAAACCGTGACGTCAGGTGCAGTGAAAAGACAAAAAAAAAATGAACCAGAAAAACCCCTTAATTTTTCCAATGGCAACATTTGGCCGGCTGCATTTACTTAACGTACCTACACAAAACGTGCAAATACGATAACAACAAGTGCCTGCGAACTGATAAGACGTCCGTCTCAGAGATGTAACCACTTTAAGTTGTCAGCTGTTAGCACGTACATGCTACCTTTTCGCTTTAAGCGTACAGTTCCACGCAACGGCGGACAACGCCCTGCCGCATAACTTACCGTGACATTATTCTGGCGCTCGCATACGGTTGTGGTTGTTGTGGTGGATGTGGCTTCCGCTGTCGGAAACGGGAAACTGCAAACGCCATATGCTACGCCACCATTCGCCTCGTATTCATGATTCCCCTGCGTTGTGCACCTGCCAGCGACGTGCACCTCCGCTTGTATCCCTACGCCTCTTAACGGTTTTCCCTTCGCATCCATGAGAAGTGTGATTCCGGATGCCGGAACTACACTGCTCGCCGGAGATATCCTTCCGCAAAGGAATATATGACGTAGGCACCCGGCGTTAATTTGTTCCGTTCATTCATCAGCGTCCTCGTCCCTTCGCTCATCCCGTCCGGCACTAAAACCAGCCAGTCACGATTCACAACAGCGCTCATCACAGCGTGATGATGAAATCCGAGCCCTGTCGGACACTTTATCGCTGTGCTTTGTAGCGTATTTGCTATTTTAGATAACACATGTAATACTTTTATGTTTATGATCTTTAACATTTCATGGAAAGGTTTGGATGCCCCAATAGGGTTAAATCTATTATATGGCTGTCAGCTATTAGTTATAGTAAGATAAGTTAATAAGTTAAGCTAATATTGGCATACTTTCTTTTCTTACCCCTAAGTTTGATCATGGATGGACTATCCAAACAAAATTATCTACCATATTAAAATACAAAATTACTGTAAGCAGGGTAATAATATGTTGTTTTTGGACATAAATGACAGAAGTGGAAGAATTAGGTTGAAGCATCATTGTATTTTTAGCCATTATAACGAAGATCAATTACCACTCCTTTTATTATTTTGACACAAACCTTGAATTTCCTCTTAACCTTGTTTCAGTGAGGTTTGATGTCAAAACAACATGCTTTTTCACGTTTGTTCCACACGATGTCGCTAGTGCAATGAGTGCGCAAGCTTTTTCACATTCATTATACTGTAGCTCAACCACTAAAAGTAAGACCTTAAAGCATACAGTATATAACCTTTATTACAGCCCCCACACGCCTCCATCCTCCACCTCCACACACCCACCAACCCACTCACACACATAAAATAAGATATTATAATTGAAGTGTTGTGTGGTCCTTCGGTAGAAATTGGCCTTAGGAGACACTGCCCTGCATTATCTGGCATGAGACAACACATGTGCTTTCTCATGTTAGTTTGTGGAAGTCAGGGTAAATGTGCAAATTAGAAAAAACTGATCAGCTATTCTCCTGCTACGAGATTATGCATGCTTGACAGGAGCTGCCACTTTGGAGCTGAACATGTTGCACAGTGAGAGACGGCATTTTAATTTCTTGTTCTAAAATTCAAGATTGTGTGTCTGTGCATGCATGCACACGAAAACATACGTTGCATAGCCTCCTGACTTAGGAGCCTATAATCCTTTAAAATGCAAATCACTTAGTGCCTTGCTCTCAGACACACACACATACACACAGTGAAAAGTTAGTATGTCCCTTTCTCTAAAATCTCTTTCACCTTACATACCCTTCCCTCAATCTCTGTGCCCTGTGACACATCCGCATGACGCTCTTCTGTTCATTCTATCCCTCTTCCATTGCTTGCATGACCAGTTTGGTGCACCATGCCAGAATGAGTCACATCATTAAAAATGCTGCAGCCTAAAGCCGACCTTGCCCGCAGCTTGCTGGACAAATAGCCCTAATAGTGCATCCACCCTACATGTCACAGTAATATGGGTGCGGCTCAGTCCCTTTCTGCCACCTCCCTCCCCTCCCCTCTACTCCACCTCCTCTAGTGCTCATCTGTCCAGCTGTCCTCGTAATTTTTAATAGAATGATTGGCACTGTCAAGCAAGCCCTGGATCTTACACTGCGGTTACTATGACGTCAGACAGAGGCAGAGAGAGGCGGAGGGAAATGCCAGGGGAGGAATGAGGAGACAGACAGAGATCAAGAAACAAGGAGGGAGCATACGTGGGAGAGGGAGGGCAGAGGAACAAAGCTGCAGTAAGAAGTGTGAGTGAAAAAATATAGGAGAATGAGCAAGAGATTCAATGAAGGTGTGTGTGTGTGTGTGTGTGTGTGTGTGTGTGTGTGTGTCTGAAGCACAAGGAAATGTAAAGATTAAGGACAGGGGTATGGTGAGGAAAAAAGAGAAAACAGTGGTAACCAGAAAATTGAAAAGGGGAGAGAAGACGTGGGCTGAAAGAGGCATTATTCTGATATATTGTCCATATGAAGAGATAGAAACCTTTGGCTCACAGCCACTGTGTATATGTGGGTGGGTTGTAGTCAGCCCAAAAGCTTGAGCACACACACACACACAACCATACACATATAAACATACATACAAGAAGTGTTATTGATATGTTATTGGATCATATGAAAGAGGTTATTGATCCAGATGAATCAGCAGATTACCATCAGATAGACGAGAGAAGAAAAAAACCCAGAGAGAACCACTTGTTCAGACTGAGACCATTTGCTGCAGTCTTGCAGTTTTTCTTCAGGACAGAAGATAGCACTGTTGCATTGCATCCGGCAGTATACTAACCATGTATGTGGGCCATATTTGAGTAGATTATATTGTAAATGTTTGTGTGTGTGTGTGCCCAGATGTGCGCGTGCATGCAAGCAATGTATTGAATGAAAATGGGCTTGTGTGCCCAAATGTATCTGTGATGCATATTCTTTCATATGTGTATGCATGCATATATATGCCTTTACAATATCATATATGTGCTATGCATAATGAAATCACAAAGGAGCATGAGTCTCTCATATGTCTACATTTAAATTTGGACATAGCCACAACGTGAACCAACTTGAAACCATTGAGAACATGATTAAGTCTACATGTCTCCACTGTCATATCATAAATGTATAGGTCAACCCTTCACAGAGCGCACAGGTTTATGTAACATGCATGATGTGGCCTCTGCCTTTGGGATAATTTACATCATTTATGCATATAAGGCCAGGATGAGCCAGAGTGGGTCTCTTGGTCTGGATGATGGGGCTTTAACGCAGCTGTTCCCCCAGTCTCAGGGGACCATTTGTGTGATGAGGGGGAAAGAAGGTAAAGGGCAGGGTCTCTGAGGCTACACATTCCAACAGCAAGTGATTTCTCTTGGGTGCTGTGATGGGAGTGACTGCTCTTTGTATTTTTAACTCTATGTTTTAAAATCTATACTGTACATGGAGGGTGGAGCACGTGGGGCAAAGAAGAAAGAGCGCAAACATGTTTTCAACCTGTGTTACCAATTTCACAAAACAAAGGATCTACATGGATGAAGAAAAATATATTTAAAAAAACATTTGTTGCATTCTTGTTTTTTATTTCTGTTATGGGAAGGGCAAGGAGGAAAGGAAGAGTGAAGGAGAGGGGGAAGTAATGACAGGAATATTTAATGGACTTCTATATAAATCATAAAATGTTCTCTTTTCTCTGTTTTAGCTTGTTTTATCACATATGGAGGTCAAGTCATTTGGGAGATGATGCACTGAGCTGCCACAAGTACACACACTCCGGGAGTCGATGCGTTGTAAACGAGGTGATGTGATGATGGAAGCAAAGGTCAAGAGGGACCAGCATAGTGAATGTTGGAAGGAAGGAGAGGGGAGCATCGGAGTTGGATTTACAACGTGTGATATAAAATACAGACCCAAAGAGGGGGCGATAGTAATCATAAAGCCACAGCAGAGTTTGTGGATGCTACTTACATACTGCAGCATATAAAAGACCTGCATTAATGCACCACTGCAATAAAACCTTTTCTATTTCTACCTCAGCAGAGTGCTACAAGAAACCTCAAACACTGGACTATTGCCATACAAGGCAATCTAAATTCTGCAAAATATCAACAGAGCTGCAATGTCATATCTATTACAGCAATTACTTGATTGCAATTTGTAAAACCTCACAGTTAACCAGTGCTTACAACATTAGTAGACATTTCTTTCAACAATAGCAGGTACCCTGTGCTCCCTTAATGCATTTGATCTGTTTTTACAGCAATTATGTCACTTCATTCTGTCCATCTGCTGTTGCCATTTGTTGGGTGGGAGGCCAGTAATTACTTGTCTCTGTGATAGACACAAATGACTGGATGTTGTAGCTACAGAAATCCCTCTAACCTTTTTTCTCCCGTCTTGTATTTATGACCGTGGATGTTGTGCTTGTTAACCCTTGAACCCTTTGCTCAAAGGTGTGTTACAGGGTCTGTGTGTATGTGTTATGCTAAGTTAACCCACAGCACAGATATGTCTAAAAAAACAGTGTGGAATGGATCATAGTGTACACACTTACTCGTGTCATGCAGTACATACGTGATAACTGGGAATATGTAAATATAAAATACCTTAACCTAGTATTATATTTTCACTCACTTATTGTGCAAAATTGATTTACATGTAAGCAATAAAACTGAGCAAATGATTGCCTATGCATACAGCCCTGTTCTCAGCTCGGGAATCAGCTGTTTCTCAATAATTGTGAAATACTTCTTTGTTGTGGCTGAGTCTATTCTTGTTGTTTGGAACTTGCATTATGATGCTTTCATGCTGTTCATTTATGTAGTGGTGAAATATGAACGTAATAAAAACTCATGTTTGAGTATAAGTGTGTGTTATGGAGTCAGCTGGCTTGTTATGGGGTGGGAGGTTCCTTTCAGCTCATTGTCAAACCAGGATTCTAGCAGAGGATAATATATATTGGCATTAAGGATTTGTCTTGGCCCTCTGTACATAATTAGTTTCCTGTAATATTGGCATCACGAGAAACTCAACATAGCTTTTGTCTTCTAGGATAGGTCGTCACATTTCCGATTTCTCTGCACACTTCATATTCAGCTAAGCGTTAGAGAAATATTTCAACTGAGAGCAGTGGGTTGATGTGACAGCTTGCTTTACTACTGTTCAATTCATAAACTGCTGAGCTCCGGCTCTACAGTTTACTCAACTGCCATGCTTATTGCCAACATTCAGCTTATATCCGTGTACTGATGATCAACTCCTGCATCACTCATAACATTTCATAAGAGAAGACTTTAATAAACTGTCAACTAGTTATACTGAAGATTTTAATCATCTGATGTGTGGGCAAAACTTAGCCCTCTGCCTTACATCAGGTTTAGATTTATACATTCCATTCACTGGAAGGCACATTTTGGTCTGGACTGTGTACACAGAGTTTATTATTATTACTCCCCATTCAACTTAATCTTTGTGCTGAGGTTGGTGAATGCTTGTGTGAAATTATCTAATACTACACAACAAGAACTGTCAAATTGGTTTGGTCCTGGTGATGTACTTTTTTCTTTTTACATAATTGAGAAACTAACATTGTTATGGAAAATATTTTTCGTTGAAAAACTGTGATGTGACTGAAGCAACAAGAAGCATCTGTGCTTCTGACTTCAGAAAAGATGTGTATGCTAATTGAATCATCTATTGGGATGAATTGAAGTGACCCCCACTGCAGCTTATCTTTATCTCTCCCATTAGTCTCTGTTAAAGAAAGAATAAAGGACGAGAGAGCAACAGATAGGGGACAATAAAGGCCTCTGGGAAAAAAAATAAGGGTGGAATAGAGATCATGACTTATGTCTACACTTTGTGTATGGGTCTATGTGTATTTTGTGCACATCTATGTGGTTTATATTTTCCACTAAGTGCTGGCTAAGATGATAAAAGATCAGTGTGCCCTTGATCTGTATGCTGACTTATATATCACAATTATAATAATAATGCGTGCACACAGACTCTTCTACATTGACAATAATGGCTGTAATCATACATTTGGTTTGTAAAGAGGGTGTAATACGAAGCCCTAATGTGTAAAAAGCAGGACAATCATGAAAATATAAAGTAAAAGACTATAAGTCAATAAGGTTGTTATAAGTTAAATGACTAAATGCACACCTTTGTGTGTGATTGGTAATGTAGCTGTAAACAACAGATGGTCTGCTGTCATAGAGTTCTTATTGCTGCTGGAGTCTAAGCAAAAATCATTTACATGCAGGTTTCAGCTGTCTGTTATGAATATTATATACTGTGAATAGTATAGTATATAATATACTGTTATACACAGAGACTTCCTATTTACCTACATACCTACTGCAGATCACACATCTCCCTCTTTTTACTTTTTGTTTACATTTATTAAAATAATAAACGGACTGGATGGAGGATTTCACTTACAAGCATGAATGTCTTTCTTTTTCGCTAAAAGTTGCCCATTTATGGTCTTATCAGTCAAAACAAGCTTCTTCCTTGAGTGTTGCATCCCACAGTGCCAGGACGTGTACATGCTCAGTGTACACAATACTCATACTGCTTGAGCTTGATTTAGCTTTGCGTTAATATTCCTGCATTTTTCTTGGAATCTATTTTGCCGGCGAAATAATACAGATACTAATTTGAACAAAATGTGCATAAAGGTCGTAAAACGTCTATTTTTCAGGCAAGTTCTGACAGGGACCATTTCCTATTTCAATAACATCATCATTGTCCCATCCTCTTGTTGCAACTATGAATTAATAGCAAATGATGGAAATATGAATGGTTATACCTTCAGCACTAGTTACTGTAGTGTATGATATAGATCTTTTGACCTTTGGCAGATTAAGAAAAAGCTGGTAAATTGTCAATTGATAAATGCTGTTGGGTTTTCATGTGTGTTAATGAATGCATATTTGAAAGAAAGAAATAGTCTGTAGTAAAGAAGATCTGTCCATGGAGGTATTCTGGAGTGTGCGTCAGAAACATAGTGTGTCCCTATGCAGCTTTGTAATTGGATAAGAGGTCATGGTCATGTGTATGTATATGCGGGAGTATAAGAGAAAAGCAAGGTTTGCAACCTCTGGTAAAAAAGGGCCCTTGACCGTTCTCTTCCTTCAGATTGTCCCATGATGAACTCAACTTCCTGGGTAAGAGATCCCATATAAAGCCCTCAACACTCTGTTTTGCTTCAAAGCACAAGTAGCAGCCCATAGATCACAGCCATATGTTATGGAAATGAAACACTAGTAGCAGAAAGAATAACAACACTAACAACCTCAAAAAGAAAGAAACAGACTATAAAAGTGTGCTACCTGAGATTCAGTTAAAATGCTGGGTGCAATTTGGATGCAACCACTGCCTGAAATGTTACCACTGAGACTTCATTAAAACCTGTTTTGCGTAAACACATCCCGGTGGGTATCTGAACCAAACAAGCAACACTAATGCCTCCAAGTTTTCATTAACTCCAACTGTACGTAAAAAGCACACAACCATGCACAAAAACATAAGCAGATGCAATTCAATCCCTACACACGCACACACTAACATTCACTCACAGAGCAGCACAAATGTGTGTGCTTGAGGGCATGTTCATGGCGTACAAACATCCCTCTCTGCACACACACACACACACACACACACACACACACGCATGCACACTCTTACAGCATTAAGTGTTTAGTGCTCTGACGGGAGACTTTACCTATCTGAGAACCTTTATTAATAAATGACAAGTGGAAAAAACCTGTGAACATGGGGACATTTATTGAAAAGGCAACTGAAGGCAACTGAAATTCCTTCCTCAGTCAACACTTTGTTTTGGCACATCTAACAGTGATGTTGATTCCAGTCTTGTTGGATATGTCTGTAACAGCTGGGCTCATCTGGCCAATCTTGCCAATGTTTCTCGGTAGATATGTACATTTGGTCAAAGTGAGTGGGGGGATGTGTGAGCAGCCACCTTCAATTCACCTTCACATCACAGTAAAAAGAAAAGAAAAGAAGATGATCATATAAACAATACTCAATACCCAGCAGTCATCATGTATTCATGATGTTATGCAATAATTTAAACCACAAAGAGAAACATGAAGAACGATAAGAGAAAGACCGTCATTATTCTTCAGCTTCCTACAAAACCATCCTTTCTCTTTAGGATCTGTGTGTATGTGTGTGTCTGCTGTATATGTATTTGTGCATGTGTGTGAGTGAGAGATGGCAATGAGCTTTGCACAAATGGTTTATTCTTTGCTATGAAATGGCCGTGTAAGCTTTGCAACTCTCCACCAGTGTCTGTCTGAGTGGTTGCTTATAAAAAACCAACACAAGTTCCAGGCACCACAAACAAGCCCGCATCTGAATGATGGTGTTACAGTATGTGTCTAACGTTACACTAACATACAATATGTGTCAGCGTGTGTGCACGTGTTCATGTGATGACATTTCATGACGGATGAAAATGCCATGATGGCATGGAATAGGTGCAGGTCTCTACACATGCACACCCTCAGTGATAGGCAGGCTAGCCAAGGTCTGAAGTGTCTACTCAGTGAAAATCAAATAGGCATGAGCTGATTTGAAGCCAGGAACTAATTTGTATCCACAGAGCCATTTATTTTGTGTTTCTATTCTTTCTCTGTTTCCTTTTATTGTTTCAGAATTCAAGTTCAAAGAGGCACTGTGTATCACTCTGAAAATCTGGGTTTGACTGTGTTACACCTGTAACCACACCTATCAGTGATGCCATGGTCTACTGACATGACCCAGAGTACACCTCTGCATCACTGCAGCAAGGTGCAAGGTTAAACCACTGGGGGCCAGCAAAAACACAACTTGAGAATTTTAGTTAACTTACTTCTTCAGATTGACACTTTTATTTTTTTAATCTCCTGATGTGACCTGGCTTATATAAATATAAATAAGTGCAAATTGTTTAACATGTCTGTCAGGAATATCACATGTACCATGGCTGGTTATCAGCTTGATAATGCATATATGCATAAGCTACATTTATTTTAAAATCGTTCTCCAGCATGATGTTTTCAATATCAAGGTTTGTCATGGGCTTTATTATAAGCAGGTGGACTATTTTGCTTTCACTGCTTACCCAATTAGTAACCTCCTTGCACTTAAATGCCTTGCACATCAAATCACAGAGACTGGCTGAAATAGCTTTCCATAACCTGCCTTGCATGGAGTCAATATACTGTAATTAGTTTACCAACTCAAGAGTTTACAGTGGTCGCTAATGCTCATCCAGGGAATGTAATCATTGCACTGCATCTTCTCCTGCGACAATGTTTATCACCTTTGCATTTGCCAGTGTATTCAATTCAAAGCCTGGCAGGGTGCTGATGTGATTTTATAATATAATTTACGGTGTAGTGTAAAGTGTAGAAAAAAAACAGATTCAGTTTTTGCAGCACTGTTACTGAAATACGGACAAAAATGCCAGTCTGAAAACAAGCTTCATGTTTTGACTTGCTTGTCAGTGACACTGGGCCATTGCTCCCCTTTTCAAGCAGTCTCAGAATGCATTTTCATGGCAGTATGTGCTACCTGGGTTATCAAATATTTAAGATGCTCCTTTCACCTCACTCATCCTTGAAGCTTCGGCACAGGAAATCAAATATTAAAAGTCTGTGTTTTAATAAATAGGTTTGGCATGCTGCACACACATACAGTTACACACGGAGACATTTGTGTGCACATGTACAGTCATGCATGCAAAACTACATATCTACACACAGAAACACACTCACAGCAAGTGAAGATGTTATCAAGTGCTTTTGAAACACACAATTTTCTTTCCCAGTAGATATAACATCCCTTGGCCAATTCTTTGACTGTCAGAGAATTTATTCAAGAAGAGGTCAACCTAAAGTCTTGCATGGCCCTGATTACATGTGTGGCTCTGCATGTGGCCTAGTTATCCCTTTCCTCCTAAGCACTTCATAAAGAGGAGCCCACAGGGATAAGGACAACAGGAGGATACAAATACTCTTCTTCTTCCATTTGATATGTGCCAACATGTGTGTGTGTAAATGATAGTGAAAACATGGTATATGTACCATTTACATGCAGTGTCAGCACATTCTCACACATTTAAAATGTCCTGCTTTCTGGCAGTTCTGCCTTTTGTCTTTTGCCAATTCAGAGCTGTTGGAATAACTTGTCCTCTCCATGAACCTCCCTGAAAACTTCATGACTTTGCTTGCACTTACTTTGTGAGACGTTTATGCTTGCTATTTTAGTTTATACAGTATTTGTGTTTCCAGAGTATCTGTACTTCATTCAATATTATGAATATTCAGTGCATTAGTAAACAAAGTCCTGCTTTATTGTGTATTCTATGCATTTCTATTATTTATGCTAATATCTTTTGCGCTCTATTAAATTAAATGTCAGAATTTGGACTTCCCTCATACCCAAAAATCTCTCTATCATATAGCATATCTAATTCTTCGCTCTCCTCCCCTTTTTCTTCTCCTCTCTGCTTTCTTCTCTTCGCAGCTCTCCCCCCCCACACACACACATACACACATGTCAAGTGTCAAGTCAATATTATATATATAGCACAATAACACTAATATCACAAATCTCAAATTTGTCATAAGGGGCTCCACAGTCTATACAGCATACAACACCCTCTATCCTTGGTCCCTTACATTCAGATAAGGAAAACAACCCCCCAGAAAAACCATTAAACAGGAAAAACAAATTGGAAGAAAACTGTGTGTTTGTCAGTTTGTGTACTGATTTCAGGAAGCTAATAACATAGGAGTCACTTTCAGACTCCAACATCTCCTGTGAACAATCTAATGTTTTTCTTCCCTCCTCTTCCTCACATTTCTCTCCATCTTCATCCACGTGTCTCTCGTCTGCTCTCAGTGCAGATTCAAGTGCCACTGTCTGCCTCTCTCCTCTCCCCCAGACATTTATCCATGCCTGCTGCCCCCCATCCTTTCTCTTTGTGTCTCTATAGTCGACCGTGCCCTTCTCCCTCATTTTTCTCAGTCTCTGCTCATCCCTCCATTCACCTCTTTTCCCTTGCTCACCAGCGCCGTCTGCCCACTTTCTGTCCTCGTTTTCTCCCCCTGATAACAAGCAGGGTAGTGCAATGATACGCTTCACTGGTTCCCCACCCTGCAGCAGACGAAGAATGTGAATGGTGTACAGAAACCAAGGAGATACACACACAAACACACACACACACACACACACACACATACACATACAGTATACATATGTACACTACTGGAAAATGCTTGATTTATCCATTTTCACCAGGAGTCATCAGCCTGGTGAGAGGCTACCCTCTATGAAGTAATGAAATTTAAAGCTGTCTTTCACCAGCTAGCTTCACTTTCAATAGGAGTGCTGAAGCAGCAAGACACGGATATGAATAATGCAACTCTTAATGCCAAGAACATAAATCTTTCTGCTTTGCCGGCTCTAGATCCCTGTGAAATGTTTTGTATAGATCGAGTCTGCTTCCTTCTGGAACTCTAACGAAGATATGTGGAAATCTATATTCTCTATAAAGATATAGGAGGAGTTTGGAGTGATTTCATGTGTGGTAGAAGCAAAAGGAAGTCTGTCTAAAGTCTGTCTGTTTTATGCTTAATAATAATCTGAATTACAATCTGGTGGCTGTGGCTGAGAGGGTAGTGCGGTTCGATCCCAGCTCCTCCTGTCCACATGTTGAAGTGTCCCTGGGCAAGACACTGAACCTCAAGTTGCCCTCGGTGGAGGCCAGCATGGCAACTGTGTCCCCATCTGTGTGTGAATTGGGCCTCTCGCCCAATGTCAGCTGGGATTGGCTCCAGCCCCCCCCCCGCGACCCCTTAGTGATAAGCGGTATAGAGAATGAATTAATGAATGAATTTGGGATTTGGATTACAACAAGTTTTCTCTATAATATAAAATTAGTTCATGGTGTCTGATTAACCCTGACCCAGCCTCAGAGCGGCACAAACATTGGGTTTACCATTTGCAATGAATAGTGACATGAGAACTAAACATAGTCTGATTAGCAACAGGAGTCTTGCAACCTCAGTTCATTACAGTACCAACTAAAAAGAATGAATTCTGAATGGTCTCAACACGCCAGTCATGCTGTTACCTTGAAGTTGATATGCCCGGGGAGAAGAGATCAAAAGGCACCGTAGATGACTAATTAAAAACATATTAATCATACCTCTGGCTTAATTTATGACTAATTATTCTGCTGCCTTCGAAAGGAATCAATGTGCTGAAAACCACAGGAGAAGAATAGTGAGGATATGACATTTGACAAATCATTAGGCAATCAAGTTTAAGAGCCCAATATTGTTCATTTATAAGTGCATGTAAGCAGTTTCACACTTGTTTGGGCATTACTGGTTTGGGATTGCACCCTAAAATTTTTTTGCTGCATTGCTAATAAAGGCAACAGTTGTGTTTGTGTCAATGTTGACCAGTTACATTTTGAGCTGCTGAGTTTGCTTGGATCCGTTTCAACAGCCATGCATATTTAAAAAAAGTATTCCACTATACTGTAAGTCCGGTTAATGCCTTTGGCAGGATTGTGGACAACATTCAACTGTGGAGGACAGGCATTCAACTGACCAGTTGGCTCATGCCCACATGACAGCAAACATCCGCTTTGCTTAAGTGTTATTGAGCTGACTTTGAACTTTGACCTCCCCATAGAAGTGGAGCAATAAAGAAAATATCCCTACAGGGATCAAACCAATGTCATTGGGAAACAAACAAACAAAAGGACTAAAGCAAACCTGAGAGCTGGTCAAAGCACAACCACATTTAATAAAAAAGCATATGTTTTTGTCCTACATTTCTGTTTTTACTCCTGGGATGGAGGTCTGACTGCATGTTAATTGTGAGGAAGTGATAGATAGTGAGAGAGTAGAATAATATGATCATGACTACATGCAGAGAGAAAGCTAGAGTGTGCAGAGTGGTGCAAATGCAACAACACATGGTTTAGTGAATTTAAGTAAGTGTGCCATAGCAGCAGGCAGAAGATGGAGAGAGTGAAGAAGAACAAAGCAAAGAGAATGAGGGAGCAGCAGTGATAAGACGATGAGGAGAAAAGAGCAGGAGACTCCTTTGGGGTGTAATTAAGGCTGTGAATCCTGTTTGCCACTGACCACTAAAACTTGAGAGAGATTAAGGAAGAGATGTGCAAGTGAAGATGCAACAGGAAGGGATAGAACACAAGGGAAGGGAGTCCCTTAGCGAGATACAAAAAAACAGGTAAACAAAGAAAAAAGGGAGCATGCGAAAGAGGAGGGTGAACAAGTGAGTACAGTGGAATAAAAGAAAATGCTAATCACAATGAAACAAAGCAACATGGGGATGTGTTTAAAAAAGCCTAGAAAATCATAAATAGAGCATAAGGAATGGAGGAGGTTGGGGGGTTGAAAAACAACTGAAAGAGAGGGAGAGAGAGAGAATGAAAAGAAAAAGTAAAAGAACAGGAAATATGAGAGGGATTTAGTGTCAGAAATTCGCAGATGTTGTATTGTTGTTCTTCCTTGGGAAATCAACCACACTGTAGAGATCATGCATCAATGTAGGCCACAAGTGATAGTGTCCACGGTAACAAACCTACTGTGGACGTGACAGTGTCCTTTGTCTGACAAATTAATTTATTTGAGAGAAGCTTGACTTTTAGTTAACCAGTATTTTCCCTGGTCGAGGACAGCCAGGGTAGAAAGAGTGCTCGTGGCACTGGGCTGTCATGAGGCTCTGTGACAGCTGTAATCTCTGTCATTTTGTCTTATTATCATCATTATCATTTGTCCATCCTCTCTAATATCTTGGCAATAAAATCCATGTAATATTAACACAGCTTCAAAACATTTCCCTTAGAAATTGTAAACATTATTTGGTTAAGAGAGATTAGCATACTGGCTCAGTGATGAGGTTTCGCTATGGGAAGCGGAAAGGCTGAGAGGAAGAAGGTGGAAAACATTTGTGTCAGCGTTTGAAAAGATAGAGGCACCAGGGGAAGAGCCGTTGATTTCTGAGAAATATTTGGCTCCTGCATTTGGAATTATATGAGTAGTAAGTCTTTCAAATCAGGAATGAGTTGCTTTCATCTATCCACAGGGATTAAGATAATGATTTTGATCTATTTTTTAAACAGGGTGTAACACAGGTTGAGGAAAGAGGGCTTCATTATTTAAGTATAAGCTACATTTACAACAATTAATTCATTCGAGTAAACTGCACCACATTTGAAAAGTAGGTTTAGTCAATATATAGACTGATATACACTGATATATAGTATCAGTGATCCAATATACAAAGGTCTTAGTCTTAGTGACTCAGCTGCTTCAAGAAATGACAACACACGCAATATTCAGCTGTGTGGCTTTCACTAAAATTCAACCCTAAAATTCATGACATCAAGCCCAGCTTTACCCATGTACACACGCATGAACATACAGGTACATCTAATTATCTAAACCATTCCCTTCTTTTACTATGTTTTAGTTCATGAGGCAGCAGAAACGTCTTCCATCTATATCTAGCTTGTGATGCAGAATCTGTTTAAAGCTTTCATACATACTGGATTCAAGCTTAAGTCAATATGTAAAATGTCAGTGTGTGAGACGGGGGATGAGCTCCGTAGGTATGTAACGTAACAGATTTACAAAATGGCAAGCCTTTGAAAGAACGTCTCTTGGGATTCGCTGGCTCCCACAGTACAGAGAGGCTAAGCCTGCAGAACATCTATGCTCTAACATGCAACATTCCTATTAGGCTATATTTGACATTTAAACTGATAGGATAGGCCCAGCAAACACTGCTAATTGTTTTACTTGACATATGTACCGAGGGACGTACATTAAACTATCACATCAACGAAACACTGAAGCTGATATCATTTCTGATTGTGGAGCACTTTCACTCAAACCCCTGGGACCCTAACTGATGATAACAATTCGGCGCCAGTTCAGTAAGATGAATTGAAGCATGAAGATAATTTGAAAAAGTCACCATAATTGACGCTGACAGTTGTAGGATGACTGTGTGTTGGGTGCGGTTTCCTTTCCGAAAGGAGGTTTGGCGCTGCAAGCGGCTGGCTGCATAGGCTCACCGCTGATGTCGAGCTCCCTTGGGTGCTGTGGTGAGTCAGCTTCCCTGTCGCAATGCATTCGCTACAACACAGACATCCTCTGGGGAGTCCATGACTGATCCTCCACTGTTTGTGTGTGTGAGTGTGTGTGTCCTGTGAAACTACTAAAAAGATTTTAGAGCTCCTTGTTGATGTCAAATACCTTGACCCAGTAGGCACATGGCCAACACACATCCTAAGTGCACGTGTGACTTTGGACAAACACTCTAACTGTGACAGTTTGCTTTTCCAAAGTTGCCAAACGTTAAATGCCCATTATCTGTGTATGCATTACTGTCATCTGCTATTTGCTGCATGTGAGCTAATAATACGGTGTTCTGGTGTCTGCAGATTTGCTGTGTTTTTATAAATTGACGAAGCACGTTGCTCTCTGATTGCCAAGGGCATCACACAGTAGTTGATGGATGCAGCATCCGAAGCAGATCGCTTATCTTATTTATACTGCTGTAAATCTTGTAAATCTGTAAAATACACCAAATTCTAACAGTAGTGGAAGAATAAAAGGAGAGATATTCCTACAGAGTGCTTGGTATGTCATACAATTCAGATATTAACTGGATATAAAATTGATCTATCAGTAGTGGTAGGTAATTTTCTGCAGTCTGGGAAACTTAAGCCAACAACTTTAGGGTTCAGGGTCTTGCCCATGGGTCTGTGCTCACCACACACTTTGCTCATCATTGGTCTTCATATATCTCCTAGCATGTCTCTGCCGTCTACTGTACCAAGCCATAGAGGTTAAATGAATACTCCACACAGAGCTCCACAATTTTTGACATGTGCTGTATGGAAAAAATGTTTGTGTAGTGGAGCTGTTTACTGTCAAGAAAAGGAGGCCATTATTCAGACTCAAAAGATATTGTCGTCACTACAGAAGCTTTATTTTAATGTGTTGAGCTGTCGTGCCACTTTATGAAGTACTTGGGACTCTTACAGACTGGTTTTGAAAATTGGCATCAGTGCACCTCTAAGTGAATAGCCTTGAAAGTATTATCTTAGAAATTCATTGTTCTATGTTGTTCAAGTTTTTTAGCTCATTTTTCTCCTACAGTCTTTTCATTCCTGACACTTTGACTTTGACTGCATGACTTCAGATGAGTCTGTTTCATGCTTGAATGCTGTTTTCATGCTTGCTCTCATTGACTGCAAGATTGCATACAGCTACTTTTTACAAAGTGTAGCTTCTTACTGTCACTTTAGTTGGAAAAAAGGTGTCTTATATGCCAGTCTGACATTCTTATATTCATTCCATACTAGGTTGTACCTGTCATATTGGTGACAGTCTGGGTCCCAGGAGCCTGTTTTCAGCTCCTCCTGTCAACACTAGCAACAAGCATCTGGTCCTGTCCAACAGTTAGAAATACTGCACTATATTAAAAATCTTATACCTTCAAGATTGTGGCAGTGAAAACCTTTTAAACTTCCAAACGCGGTGGAGTACTCCCATGTGTGAAAAGAAGAGGTTTCAATCATGTTTAAAGCTGAGATTTTCACTTGTCACAAGTATGCAACTGTACATTCATGACCATGAGGAGAGATTAACCCACCAACAATCTCATATAATCCGTCCATGCTGACCAACCTCTGCCCTCTTTTTATGCCTGTAGAGAAACCACTCAAGTCGTAAATGGTCTCTCAAGAAATGCTTATCTTAAGATAAGCGAAGGAGTATGGGGGGAAGGAGATAAGCGGGGAGGAAGGAATTACAGAGGAGTTAGCATTCAACAGTTAGGTAACCTCCATGTCCCTTTCTTGTCTCCTCTATCTCCACAAATCCCATCTTACATTTCTTATTCTTTATCTCAATGTTGTATCCATCCTCCTTAAACCAGCTTATTGACATACACTAGTGGTGGCAGAACGAAGTGGAAAAAAAGGAAAAGACAAGCACTAAGCATAGACTGTCATTAAACATGTTGATGTTTTTATTTTTTTTTATTTTACAGGGGGGAGGTGGGGTAACGTAATTATCACCAAAATATCTCAATGATTTTAAACTCATACAAACTGTCCATGTCAGCACTTTTTGTGGACTGTTCCTGTGCCCGTGAGGATTGTCTCATCTTTCACCTCACTGTGAATGCATGGTAAAAATGACCTTAGGTTATAACAGTCCTGTGCTTAAAATCCAAAGTGACTTAATGTATGACCTTAATATTACAGTAAGTGGGGCATAAAACACAGTACATGTAACATCAGAAAATATATTAAAAAAGACTTGCTTTCATCGTGGATTTCATTGTTTTTATTATTTCATTTTTTACCTTTAGTAAGTAGTAGTCTATAGTAGCACTAGAAGTACTTTATTTTGCTCCATCTGGGGTCAATACCTGTTTATAAGTATGAACAACATAACCCCCTATCACTCTGACACTGTCAAGATCGATCACAATTTGTCAACTTTGCACTATACAAATGATCACATTAAGAAAATAGATTTTATCTTATGAAAGAACAGGTAACAATCATGAAAAAGAAAAGCACAATCTCAGTAAAATGGGATTTAGTCATTTATGAACCACCACCTTATCACACTATTGCCTTAAACCTGATTACTCTACTTTGCCCTATGTTGTATCTTGCTTAATAGGTGATGAAGACAGAGTAATAACCATAATGGCAAAATGCACGGGTTCTCACAGACTTTCATTTGATTTGTGCATTATGACCATCAGTCTTTTCAGGTGATGACTATATGCATGTGTGGGTGGATGACTTTGCTTCAGCTTATGTGTTTTATTGATCCACAATGAAATCTCTGTTGAACGCTTCTAACTCACTCCTAGCCCTATAGTTTCATCGTGTCTTGAAGCCAACTCAAACATTTACTTGGCCAACATCACTTGATGTGTTAAGTGAGTCAATATCACACATGATCTGTGGTTTAGGTGTGCATTACTGTGTTTAGATGACATAGCATCACTGTGCACAAACAGAGTCCTTTCACTCTTCTTAATCGGCGTCGTTCAAAAGTCATGCACAGTTTTTCTTGTTGCGTGAATCATGGAGACAGCTAGAGAACCATACATTTGCGTGTGGGTGCGTGTGTGTGTGTATGTACACCCACTGGTGCACACGTGCCTCCATGTAATTACAGTGCAAAGGAGTTGAAACCTTTACAATGCGCCTTCAGTAGCGTAAATGATCATAATCATGTTTTTCTGAGTATTCTGACTCAACCCCCCCACTCTGCCCCCTCTTTCATCCTCTTGCTCAATCCCCTTCCCTCTCTTCATCTATTGGTGTTTTTGCAGCAGAGTGATAATTACAGTCTACACACACACACACACACTGGAGGCCTCGCATGGAGAAATAGAGCACATAAAATATTTATGTGGGCACTGAGAGGTTATTCCTCCCTGAAATGTTAATGTCTCCTCCCTGGTAGAACCTTAAGAACATATATACATATATACATACAGCCATAGGCCAGAATTTGTTGAAAGGGGCTTTACAAATGTGGGAAGGTTTATCGTCTAATCTACCACAGGGCAAGTATGTCACCATAACTACAGCTGGCAGTGATGAGTAATCTTTGCAACAATAATGTAAAACACTACTACTGAGGATCTCACAGTCAAATTGGCCAAGTAAAGTGATTCAATTTCAAATTCTCTTGGTAACTTGGTAACTAAACACTCATTACCAAATCTATTAACGTGCTATTTTAAGTGTTTGAAATGTCTCAAATGTAAACAGAAATAATTTGATTGTTTTAAAGAATACGGAAGTTATTAAATTTTTTTGAAACTACAGGAAGTCATTTATGAAACACATTTTTCCCCACTGTGTTTGATTAGTCTTGTTGAGGATCTCAAGGAAATATTAAGAAACTCCAAAGATGAAATCTAATACTTTAATAAGGACAAATTTAAATAAATGAGAAATGAAAGACATTCTTTGCGAAACTTGAACATGAATTTCTCCCATTGAATTTAATTGTATGAATGCAGCTCTACCTTGGTTGGCTCTTTTCTGATTAATCTTTTTAATTCACAAAACAAACTGTGTTTTAAGAATGAGAATGAAAAAAGTATGTCGTTAAAAAGAACGCACACACACTTAAAACTGCTGTTTATGTTATTTTATGCAAATGTTTCTTTTTAAACACCTTCATGTCACACTAAGAGGACAACATGGTATGACATGTATGACAGCCTGTCAGCTGGGGTCCACAGCGTGATGAGCTCCAAGTGGAGCATGACAAGCCTTGCGCTGGGCTGATGGTGTACAGCCTTCAGGGAAGGTCAGTTCTCCTGGCAGAGCGAGAGAGGTAAAGGTTAGTCATGATGCAACAAGGAATATTAGGACCAGTACAGAGGTTTAATCAGCTCATGTGTTATATGTGTTATATACACAAAGTCCTGGATAATTACCAATATAAAAGTAAGTAACTAATTACTAATTAATGAATGAGCATAGTTTTTGAACTCAGTGACCTGAGAACAAACTCCTGGTTATACACTAAGATTAGTTCTTAGATTTCTATAAATCTGCATAATGAGTACTTTCTTCTTTTATCATTAGGGCCCGAGCAGGGAAACCTGCGAGGCCCCTATTGTATTGTAATTTTGCTTTTGATATTGACTTGACTAAAACTGAATTTGTTGCTGTGGCACATAACATATCATTACATCCTTATTACATAAATATGTGTTACTTTCTGAGAACAGCGTTGCATCATACTGAGGGTATAACTTCATAATTAGACTACAATTACTTTTTTACCATTTGTATCTTCTCGAATGTGCTTTAATTAATGTAGATCTCCCATTAAATCCCATAAATTATACACATGTAGCTCGTAGCTAGCTATCAGGTAAGCCTATTAATTGTGGCGAGCTGTGGATTCAACACTCACAGATGGTGATGTTGACTTCCCACCAACTTCATTTTTTAAAATAGCTGTAATAGGAGTTATCCCAGGTTTTCAACAATGTGTAAATGGCTGCAGTGATTTTCTTAACTTAATCTGGTGTTTTGCAAAATGTGCTACAGCCTGTTGTGTATGTAGAGTGGGTTGGGAAGAAATCCAGCAGAGTGTGGAGCCAAAGACAGAGGGAGAGGTGGACCAACTTTCATAAAATGTAAACACGCTTACTTCACATATGTTTGAAGCACATACACAAATAAACACACATACAAAGCACTGACGTAAACAATCATAAACAAACACATACACGCAGTAACACACACACACATCCACCTAAACACAGACAAACAATGTAATTGATCAACTGCAGTCTTACCTGGAGGATGTTCCACAGAACGATAACCCAAGTGGGATTATTGGTATTAGATAGAGAACACAGAGCCAAATAAACTCAGATGACGTGGCAGTACTGCTCTGTTGTGAGTGTATTAGTTTACTCACTCGTATAAAAAATGCACGAAAGAAAATGATGAAATTAAGTAAAAAGAAAATACAATAAAGATTAAATCACAAAAGTTACATACAGTGTGTGAAAGGCTCATGGCAACTCATGGAAATATTTGGGAACAGATTCTAATGCAAATTACCATTTCCATTTAAATGCAAAAATGTTTCAGCGAAGCAAGGCAAGAGGAAATCATCTTTTTTTCTGTTTGAATGGTTTGCCATTACACAGTAGACTAGCTCAAAGAGAGTGTTTAAAGAGATTTGAATGTGCAATTACACATATATTATTATGTAATACAATGCTTACTGCAAATGCAAGAAGTTAGCTGCTTCTTGCATTTGCACCCACAATTCTTTTTTGTCGCCAGTAATTGTCAGCTGTAGTGGTATCTACCAATGCAAACAGTTTGGGTTTTATTTGTCCAGGGTTTGATGTATCTACCTGTTAGGTCTCTGCCTCAACCCAATCCCTGTTGCTCTTCCAGGACAGATATCCAAATCACCGCCCTGTCTGATATGTGTAGATTTTGTTGTTGCTGTCAGACTAACAATATGTGCTCTTGGATGTACGTAGAAGGTTATACTTTTCTTTTGATTATTATGCTTGAGTCAGATATCAAATTGATCAAAAGTAAATAGAAGCTTGTGGGCTCATGTGGCCTACATGAATCATTACATGGTTCAGGTTTAACAATGACTGGTCCATGCCTGTTGCATTGGAGACAATTGTGTTTGTTTATGTATATCTGTGTGTCATTAGATCAAACACAGCATAGCAATATATGAGGGATCCAGTGCAGTGGACTGCAGGTAAGACCATTAAGAATTACTGGTCAGTAGTCACCATGATCTACTCGTTCACTGAACTACTATTTTTTCGAAAGGAACTAGTAGGAACAAGTCCTCTCAGAGAGTAATTAGTTCATTTGGCCGCGCATTTACATTGCACATTGCGAAACAATAATAATGGACAGAAATGAACTGGACTCAAGGACTCAGAGTCTGGGTCAGTCATTCATGTGAACAAGAATCTGGGTCTTTCATTCATCATGACAGCAATACAGGCTCAGGATTGAACAGAAATTAGCAGTTCACCCCTGGACTGGGTCTTCAAGTCATTTGTTCATTTTACACTTGACAGCTACACAGGCTTAGTATTGGACTGTAACCCCCCCTGTAACAAGTTAATGACTGACTCAAGAAAAGAGAAGTTCTTTTTACTGAAAGGGAGTTAGTGAACTAAGACATTAAAATGAACTGGTTTTCCCATCACTACTAGTCAGCAGAAAATAAAATATGCAAAAGATGTTGAAGTGATGCAACAACCATTATAGATTAATTACCGTAATATACCATTGACTCTAAAGGCCTTTACACGCCGGGTGATACATTTGCATGTTAACATATTTTTTCGAACGGTTGCTTTTGTCATGAGCATTTTCGTGCTCATTGCGCTCATTACGTGAATATTACGCATCAAAAAAGCGACGTCATTTTTTTTGGAACAAGGAAGATTTTTCGGAGCTTTCACACGGCAAATAATGACATCAACCAATTATGTTATACAGGAAGGACATCACATCAGAGCTCCGCACTGGCGGACCTGATGACTGTTTGTGCTTCTCATATATGACAAATGACACAACAATGATAATGACAATAAACTCAAGGACAACATCGCCAGATGCAGCAACGGCAGTAGCTCATGTATTTTACTCCTGAATGTAGTAGATTTGGTAGCAAGACAGTGTCATAGCAGGTTTGACATCATATTTATCAAATACGGGAAGCAGTCTATCTATCTTTTTACCTGCAGGGCCCTGCACATAGACTACCCAAAGTAACATAAGACACTGGAGCCTACATATAGGAGTGCACATAGGCTTTATATGAGGGCTCCACTGTCATGTTTTTTTTTTCTAAGAATAAGTCCTGTTTATATATCTAAAATCGCATTCCTGCCGGTATGAATAGTTTTCAGGCAAAATATTCACAGACGAGTATTTCACATTTTGTGTAGTTCATTCATCACGTCCTCTGGTATGTAAAGGCCTTAAGCTAAGGTTACTTTCCACAAACTATATTAGAGCTGCTCATAGCAGAACATTACTTTTAATGCTATATTATTGTGGCATGACAATTTGCCCAAGGGTTTGACTTGAAAGGCACTTAATCGAACAGATATCTGCATAATATTGGCTGTGACGTGTGTAGTGCATCAAAGAGGTTGTCATATGGAGTGATGCTAGTGGGTACACTTGTTAAGCTACGTAGTATTGATCTAGTGTTTCTCAGTCCTGAGAGCCAGTATTGAGATTCCATTGTTCATTAAGGGTCTCAGAGGTACAATTATGTCCTTGCCTTTGCTAATGGCTTCTGTGTGCATAGCTGTGACAAAAACAGCTGCTACTGGCTAAACATACACAAGGTCTCATGTAATGCTCCTGGGTATGTGAATACCTTGGTGATTACTTAGAGTCTGGTGTTTATAAGCCTCGGTTGTATAAAGGCTGAGCTGAGGTCTGACATTGCTATGCTTGAGTTAACAGCGCTGAGTTCCTGATATATGTTTGTGTATGTGTGTTTTTTATGTGCTTGCTTATATTCTTTGGCTATCAGAAAGCAACTGTGTTGGCACTGACAGAGTGTGTCTGCAGTTTTTTGGCCTCAAAATCTGATGCATCACTGGGGAACAATAATGTCACTGAAGCCGGGGGTAAACAGGTCTCTAACCACACACACAAACACCCACATGCAACATGCTGAATCACGCTGTAGTCCTCTCTCTTCCATTCATCCCTTTAGTGAACCTCATCCTTTCTCACATACATAAACAGACCCACAGCACCCAAAATCCACCGGGGAGTTTGGGAATTGTTTTTTCAGAAATTTCTGTTGAGTTTCTGGTCTTGTGATTTCCAGCTTTGCCACTCCTATGTTGATTGTTTTCACCTGGTCCCCTGTGTTCACCTGTGCCTCATTGTCCTTGTTAGTCCCTGGGTATATAAGTGGTGGTTCTGTTCTTACTTGTTGTTGTGTGAATTCCCTGTATGGTCAGGTCATTGTATTCTGGGTTGTATTTCCCGGTGTTGACAACCTTGCTTTTTCCTTTTGTTTCATCACAGCCGTACCTAATCTGTGTTTGTTTCCTTTAATAAATCAAATCTTACCTCCAGTGTCACCGTCTGCCCTTGGACCCTTTTTTTCTTTTTTTTCTTTTATATGCCTTGTGTTCTTTGTCTCTGGACCTGGACTTACGTACCTACTTACCTGTGCCAGCATTACCTGTTTTGTTATATTAAATCGTCAACCAGCTCCAGTCGTCCTATGCTGTCTGCATTTTGGGTCATTTTCCTGCTGCCTACACTCCCAGAAGTGACAAACAAATCCTAAGAAACAATTACCCCCAACAGAATTGACTACCAATGCTGTTACTAGTGCTGTTACCAGTGCAGTAGTTCACAAGCAGCCAACTCTTGTGGAAAGAATCTGGCACAGAAATACATGCAGGCACAGGCATACATAGTATAATAACGTCTTCATACCTTATATTATATCTATACCGTCTCATCTCTGATCCTGTATTGCACTTAGTGCACACACACTGAGCACTAGCGAAGAACACACATGTGCGTTACTCTTGCATAATCAATGGAGCTATGAGCAAATATGTATAAAAACACATTCAACATTAATTACGTGCCATTTATATTTAAGCACCATCAATAAAACATCTGGTAGAATCCTGAATGCTCACTCAGCATTAAAAATGCAGAGGACCCTTCCAACAGGTTATTTAATGAGGGTGGTTGGCTGGAGGAGCCATGTGAGTTTGTGTCATGTTGTTGGCACACTGTCTGTTTCATGACATGCTTGTATTCAAGTGCTGCTGCAGCTACAGTAATGTCTTTGTTGCGCTGTTGTAGCAGCAGATGGATCTTACTATTATTAGAGGTAATTACAATAAAAATACACGATTATCTTTATTATGTTGTAGAGCCATATAATTAAAGGTGCAATTCTTGCTTATTGCTTAGTATGAATGAAGTGACACAGCTAAATGGAGTTGTGATTTTTGCCTGGGCATTTCACTATTCAAGATTACACTAGGCATCTGGTTGTATTTTAGTTTTTTGAATATATTTTAAAAATGTGTGCCTGACTTTATGCATCCTAAATAGTTAACTGCCATTATTATAGAGAGGAAACACCTGTAATGCTTATCTGGAGCATTTGTCATGTACTACACATTCACACATTTTCACGCTAGAATGTAAAAGCACTTTGACAGTCATTTACTTAGAGGTGTGTGCCCATGCAGTTGTTTGCATTGGGAAAAGCAGCAAAAAATTATATTCAGTTCAGAGTACATAAATAATGGTCCACCAGGCTCTTCAATTCCCTGTGGGAGTTTCCACACCTGCCTAAAAACAGAGAAATTGTAATATTAGGGCACATAAGGGAGAGGGGCTGAGCAAGGCCATGTACAGCAACAATTAAAACTAACAGTTAGCCAGTGTCGACAGTTGTATGATTGAAACTTGTATACTAGCGGCTCTGTGAGGCTGTACTAAGGCACAGTTGTGCTTGGAGCTAAATGCTAACATTAGCATTCCAGCATATTCACAGTGACGATGCTAATGTTGTAGCAATGTTACAAACCCAATTTTGGGTTTGTTCCATTTACAGTTTTGTCTTGACTTCCGGTTGCTATTGCTGGCTATGACACATACATTTAAAAAGTCGCCATCCTGATGGTGCTCCTACAGCTTATTATACCTTTCTCAAAGTTGGGAACGCACATTCACATTTGTGAGGAGATGACATCAGCACATCCACCACAGATATCAGATTAAAACAACAATCGTTTTTGCATTCTTTTGGAAACTCATAAGGGCAATAATATTCCACATGTTCACCCTCATAGTTAAGCGTGTTAGCATGCTACCATTTGCTAATAGGCACTATACACAAAGTACAGATGAGGATGATGGGCAAATGAAATTCTGATGTGATGATAGTGAAAAAGTCATTACAATAAATATTGTTTGGAACCATGGAAGTAAGTCTAGTAAATGTTTTCTCACAACATATGCAAGCACAACTACCTCATACGTACCACAACACTACACACAAGAACGTGACAGTACAGAACATTTCTAGTGGATAGAGCTCATAAGTGGTAGGTTTGATGAAAATGCTCTTGTGCTGTTAAAAACAGGATGAAAGCAGGCAAACTGACTGAAGGCATGGATTCCCCATCAGCTGCACTTTGCTCAACAGCCAAACTATGAGAGGAGACCATGCAAGGAGTGATACACTAAAGCGAGATAAGCAGGGATTATGGGATAGGGTAGGTTTAAAAAAAAACAGTGAAGGAGGGTGGAAAGGACGGATGAAGAGACATTCATATGAGCGTTAATAGTTTTATAACTGTACAGGGTGATTCATGACATGCTTTTAATGCGTGAGCTAGGATGACACATAATGTTCAGAGTAATTACATGGTGCCATGGAAGGCTTTTAAATCCTTACCAGCAGTAGCTGAAAGTGCTGCACTTGCTTGTTAGACAGAGAGAACATTAGACCCAGATACTGTTAATCTGCACTCACTACAGCACAATATTTTAACTGCCTGTTTTTGTGTTATATGTGTATATTGTGTTATATCAAGGTCAGCATAAATATATTTTAAATATTTTATATCATTTTTTTCTTTTACTAGAATTTTAAAATTGTTATATATGTTTCTAAAGCAGAGAAACACATTTACAAGCAGACGTCCAGCAGAATGGTCACATGAACAGCTTATTGCTGGCAATTAAGGTTTTCTGTCATTTCAGCTTTACATTAAAATTCAGTTTGGCTCAAGATTAGAGTGAAAGTTGTGGTCTTAAAGTCACATTTTGAGGCATTTATTAGTAAATAAATTAGCTTGTGTGTCATGGGTTGAATTGGGATTTGTGAGGTGTGGAAGCCCATGTCCAATGACATGGTTGGACATAGTTGTTCCAGTGAAGACAACTATGTGTATTGTCCAGAGTAACAATGCCACTGTTTCTGGAAAGAGATGTTGCTGTTAAATCTTCTAAATGTCATTTTTTCAATGTTGTATCAAAAACTTCCATACACCTCCATTGTATTGAAATGTCTTAAATGGCCAGATACCACTAGCAACCAATAAATAGTGACTGTGTGTCGGCCCTGCGATTGACTGGCGACCAGTCCAGAGTGTTTCCCTGCCTCTCGCCCAATGTTAGCTGGGATTGGCTCCAGCCCCCACCTGTGACCCTCCGGGACAAGCAGTATGGATATTGAATGAATGAATGGTAATTTGGGTGAAGCAACCCTCTCAATGCATTTGTGCGGGAAAGAGTTCACCTCTGCACTGCAAAGTCACAAAAAACAATAATGCAATATCGTAAATACATAAGCCTATACTCAAATACAGTGAAAGTGGAATGCAATGATAATATTTTGATATATTACTGTAGACAGTTGACTTCCCCATTGAGGGGGCTACTGTCATTTTCTCACATTGTCACAGTGTGTGTGTCTATGTGTGAGAGAGATGTCAGGTCAACAAGAGATTACAGTCTAACATTCTCTGGTCAATAAAAGCTCTGCAGTTCCCACACATACTATGGAGGTTAGGTCTGTTCCTTTTTTCTTTCCTTTTTATGTTTCCTGCATGCTACTTTGATCATCTACTTCATGTCTTTTATTTTCTTCGTCTGTCTCTTTTATACATGCACAACAACTAATATACACACAATGCAGTAACACAATGAGACATATGGGCGTGAAAGGGCACGTACAGATAGCAGGAAGGATTATCTCTTAGTTTGCAGAATGGATAGTCATGGGTTAATCCAACCCCCTAATCCTCGGGCGATAAAGAGCTTAACACAGATGGTTCAGACTTATGGATATTTAGAAATATTGGATATTTCTATAGCTGTTGAGTTTGGCTTACACAACTCTCAGCAGGGATGTTTAGGCAACAATGAAAAGAGGAGGTTGGTGGGAACAAGAACAGGGTCAGAAAGAAGGAGGGGAAGTGAGTGAATCATACACTGATCAAAAAAATTAAAGGAACACTTTTTAAGCAGAGTACAGCATCAAGTCAATTAAAATTCTGGGATATTGATCTGGTCAGTTAAGTAGCAGAGGGGGTTGTTAATCAGTTTCAGCTGCTTTGGTGTTAATGAAATTAACAACAGGTGCACCAGAGGGGCAACAATGAGACGACCCC
>JAVQJF010055704.1:0-14160 GCA_036023855.1 Gadopsis marmoratus | reverse complement strand
GTGTGTGTGTGTGTGTGTGTGTGTGTGTGTGTGTGTGTGTGTGTGTGTGTGTGTGTGTGTGTGTGTGTGTGTGTGTGTGTGTGTGTGTGTGTGTGTGTGTGTGTGTGTTTCTGGCTCAGGAATGTCTCTACAGACAGCCCTCATGGCCGTCTTCCAGCTCTGAAACAGACTCCGTTGCACCGAGCAGCTCTTCAGGCCTCTGCAAACCAAAGTGACTGTGCACAGACTATTTCCATCCTGGTTAACCTCCTCCTCCTCCTCCTCCTCCTCATGACACAACAGAACGTTTGTGCTGAGACAGACACGCCAAACCTGAGAGCCTTCAGAAATTTTTTTTTTTATAAAATCCTAAATCTATCGCTGCTGTACAGCTCGACTCTTGTGCCTCCTTGATTTCTTACAAAAACCTGTAATGCTATAAAAAGTGTTTTTAAATTTCCTTTTTACTACCAACTAAATCAGATGAAGAGCAACGTTTTACTTTTCTACAAATAGGCACACGTTTCCTGTGAAATTTGTCTGGTTTGTTTCGTAAAAATTGATCGGCTTTTATTTTAAAGACGGCAATCAACATCTCAGAAAGAGCTGTTGGGCCCTGTTCAGGGAAACAATCGGAGCCACGCCCACCGTCACGCAAATAAAATCGGGCATGTTGAAAAGCAGAGAAGGAAAACATATTTACCTTCATTTATTCATTCTTTTGATTCTATTCTTCGTGCAGTCATGCATCTGTGCTTGTGGATGACTGGGTGTGTGTGTGTGTGTGTGCTGAACAGGGGTTACTGCTGTCCAAGTCACGCTAGGTCAAAGTACACACACACACAGATGTATGTACCTGAATATAAAGTACAAGTCTTAAGCCTGTTATTTTAACCTCTTATCCAAACAAACGAGGACAGGCACACGTGCACACCGACATCCACCTGGACACCCAGTTTTCTTTTCCTAGCACAAAGCCGTTGGCTTTATTTGTTTTGGGGCAACACGTGTCCCTTCAGTTTGGACACTGTGATGTGTTGTCGTGTACGTTGTACCTGTGTCCTGTGCCATTCTCCACCTTTGTATTGTCCATTTGTGTACTTTGCAAACCACTTGTGCGCCACACTCGAATGTTTTTCGAAGCCACGTTTCCAGCCGCCTTTTTTTTTTTAAATGCACATTCTCAATTAGCTCCTGAAAAGATCAAAATGGAAACATTCTAAATATCGCAAAAATGGTTTCTGGCTTGGCTGAGGAGGAAAAGTGAGTGTGTGACAAACATCTGCTGTCGCCGAAGAGAAGACGCAGATGAAAACATCCGATCTGTGTGGGCCGACAAGGCGGCTGACGTTCCTCCGTTGTTTGAGATTTGACTGGCGCTCTTTCAGTCATCTCTTCGCAGCTTCTTCTGCAGCAGTTAAATGGCACCGGACTGCAGGATTAGCGATTAGCCCAACTCCTAATAGTTGCACAACAGTAGTGGGTGGAAATCTACATTCATTTGCATTTTCTTTTGCCTGTTTTCTGGAGATTTGGTGAAAATAACCGTTTCATTTGGTTTAAAACTTGACTCTTGTTGAATTTGCATTATTGTTGGTTGACCTCTACGCCAAGATGAAGCAGGCGGTGTTCAGCTTCATGTATGCATTGTGTTTTGAACTGAATTAAACACACTGAACGTTGGAAGGGGGGGGGTCCTTCCTTGACGTCGACCCAGAATTTACACACGAGAATTTGTATTCGAGTTTGTTGTGGGGAAAGAATTCCTTATTTTTTGCTTGCAGTTTAGGTCCATTTCCTTGGTTTTTAATAACAAATAAGTTGTATATTTATTGGACTTGAATCAAACCTGTTTGATGGACTCTAAGGACAAAACTGTTGGAAAATGTTATCAAAAGTAACAGAAATGATGGCCAATGAGGTTGTATTTTACTTTAATGGTCCTTAACAGGTGGCCTCACTGTTGGTAACATGACTTGATATTTCCTTCATTTATTTTTGCTGAAATACCTTTTTTGAAGTCACCTTTGACATTAAGACAGGAAGGAGAAAGGAATGCAAACAGGAAAACTGACCAAAGAAGAGGAAATGAGAGTAGGCCGTGCAATAAAGGCAAAGCCAGTGAATGGTTCTGTAGGAACAGATACCTCCATGCAAAGGGAATGAAAAACAGAACGATGGAGGGTCGGAGAGAAAAGGCTGTTTATGGTGATCCGTCAGGAAATTACAGGTATTAAAAGGAATGTGTTTCCATCGGCCAGATGGGGATGAGCTGGAGCCAGAGGGCCAGTTGACATCAAGATGAAGGCGTCTTTTGACGCTGATATGGGATCAGATTTCCATTTTCCACAATATACCGCACACGGAGAACTGGAGGAGCAGGACCTGCAGGATCAACCTAGATTCAATAAAGTGTTCAAATTTATTAGATTTTTCAAATTCTGCAGGTTGTTACCATGTTTGGAGAAATGCAATTTTTATCTTTGTGTTCCAATAATCAGCCATGATCGAAAAACCTCCAGATATCGACTATGTGCACAGACATTGCAACTGTAAATCACATGGTTATAGGCCAAAATACCGCTGCTACATACCGATGATACATGAAAGTGCTTTGAGTGAACGTTGAGCCTGTACTTTTAAGAGTTAAAACTATGATGAAGCAGGACTCTTCAGCTCATCCTGGTCCAGCCTGAGGTCTTTCCTTTGTGCATGCCAGAGAAAGGAAGTGAGCATTCTTCCTACTGAATGTGAATCCAGCTTGGACATCAGCACAGGCAAGTGAAATGAGTCAGAGGTTAGCAGAGCAAAGGGCCTGCAGGCGACTGCAAACGTACAATAAACGGAGGGTTTTGCATTATTCTGATAACGTTGCTGTTAAAGCGTGTTTTAAACCGGGGGGCGTGGACTCTACGGAGCTTGGAGGTATCATTATTTATAGAATGGTCTTCCAAGTTGAGGAAAATTGTACAAGACAACTCTCAACATTCATGAGGTAGAACTGTGCTTGCAGGATGTGTGTGCACGTAGAATCCGGAAATTTCACGTGTGCGAGAATGAGTGCATCATGTAGGTCGACATAAACTGACTTGTCACACTGTTACCATGCCAACCATGACACGCCAGTCTTGTACGTTTGTGTGCTTCAACACAGTGATTTATTTTTATTTCTTTAAACCCACGTGTAATTTAAAACCTCTTGCTTAAATAATTGGAAGATCTTAATATTAGCGTTGGTTGAGCAACATTTGCACAGTATTAGAGCGTCTCTGTGGGGATCCTTTGCATGATGTCAGACACTGTTTTTACTTTGAAGTAATGCATGACACTTCCTCCCTGTAAGGATTTTTAACATGAAACAGATGGAAGTTTTGAACTAAACTTACAGGAGTTACCGTAAATAGGAAAAAAATAGTTACAGTATATATTATACTTATAGTAATAAAAGAAATATGATATAGTCCTATCTCTGATTATATATTTACATGCATACATGATTAATTTAACTCGGTGACTCTCATGTCTACAAGAATCCCGTATGTAACCAAACCTTTACCAGCATCATAAACCACAGATAGCTTTGATTTGTTATGCATGAGTCACGGTTCTAAAAAGGACCTGTCAGTCAAACAGTAGGTAGGTGGTTCCAATTTTGTGGTTTGAATTTTTTATTTCTGAAAGGGAAATACACGCCTGACATTGTGCACGTCAGCAACACACACCTTCAAGTGAAACAAAATGCTGGGGCGCGGACCTTTTCTTTACTGTGAGGGAAAAGAAGTCATCTCAGTTCCAGCCACACATACTGTACGTACACTCATCCCAGAAACATTCTGTCTTTACATCATTGCCTTCTTGACATACCGTAACCACACAAATTACCAAACCCCTTCCCTGGTTGAGACAACCAATCACGTGCAGTCTCTCTCTCTTGTGACACATCTTTTCATAGCAGCTCAGTTCCTTAACAAAATTACATCAGCCAAACATTTTCCATCAGACAAACGTGCGATTTACATGCAGGGAAAGAAAGGGCTGCATGACTCAAATGTAAAAAAAAAAAAATAATAATGAAGGTAAATTATTTTCTCCTTTTGAATGTGCAAAAAGATTAGTGTGCATTTTTCATTCGAAATGAATCAGCTGTGTTTCTTTTTTAGTAGAGAAGCGTTTTGTCGCCATGCACTCCCCGTACTTTCCCTTCAATATGAAGGACTTCATCAGCCCCTTCTCCACTTCTTCAGTTTACAGACATCACATTGAGAGGGACGTCTCAGTCAGTGCATCTTAACCAAAACATCAGGCCCCTTTAAAAGGGGGCTTAACATTTGTTGTGGACTGTACAAATAGTCTGTTTTTTTTAGTGAGCAGGCACTTCGAGAAGGCACGTTAATATTTTACAAAACAGGAATATGTGAAACGTGACGATTACCCCAATTTATCCCTCATCCTCCAACAACGGATCAGGACAAATGTTACATTACATTACAGTTAGGTTTCTGTCTGGTTTGTGCACTTCCTCTGCTACAGAAGCAGCAGTTGTTTGCTTGAGTTCGGTTTCTCGCTGAGAGCCAGCCTAAGCTCAAACCCACAGCTGGATTCGTACTGAATGCCTCGTCAGTGTCTTTTTATTTTACTGCCATTTCAGCAAACATTCTCATGTTTTCACCAATAAGGCACGGTGTTGTCAATCTGACCCCAGCTCTGCCAGCCAGGAAAGAGTCCACTGGACATGCGTGGGCTGCCAAACTGGTCAAACTCCATGTCAGTGAGCAGCCTCACATCCCCGTTTTTGTGCTCTGCGGGCTTCTTCTGCTCAACAGAAGTTGGGGGTGTCAGATTCTTCAGGTCCTCTCCGTTCCAGCCAGCATGCTTGAGAACATAGTTCTTGCCGTCGTTATTGTCCCAGAAGGTCTGGTCCTGGACTTTGAAGCAGATGCAGAACTCGACTCGATTCTGTGGTGGGATGTAGGTGGGCAGCTCCAGGACAAATGCGAAGGTGTCGGTATCCTGGCAGCTGTAGATGTTGTTCATGAAGGTGCACTCGACGTCGGTGAAGCTGACCCACGAGTCAAAGGTGGTGCGCACCTGCACCGACTTTTCAAACCCCATGTTCCGGACTTTGATGGTGCCGGTCAGCGAGCGCTCCTGCAGCGAGCAGTTTTCCAAGCAGACTGAGTTCTGAATCAGGCGGTTCCGAAAATCCAGGTAGTCAGCTGAGGGCTGTTTAAAGTCCAGTTCCAGGCTGCGCACCAAGCTGATCTTTAGATCCATTGTGGCCGTTTCCAGGTCTGTCATGTCGAACTGCAGCTCCTCCTTGATTCCCCTACAGTGCTTGCTGTGATACGGCTCATCGTCGAACTTGGAGAAGACGTGGATGGCGGTGAGCGACATGCCCTTCATGTCTGCGAACACCACCTTCTTCTTGCCAACCTTGTTGTTGTTCCAGCCCATGCAGCCGCCATGATCCACCACTTTCTGCTGGCTGCTGAGGCAGGGCCGCAGGGGTTTGTAGGGCTGCTGGTTGTGGCTGCAGGTGGTGGACTGGTTGACCCGGTACTTGGTCCTCTGCAGCTCCTCGTAGGAGCTGAGGAAACCTTGGAGAGGAGGCGGAGAGTGGCTAATGTAGAATCTCATAGCCACATCCATTGGCATTACTGGGCCAGGCATAGCTGATGGACTGAAAGACCTGAGCACACTGAGGGAGGGGGAGGGAGGAGGAAAGAGGGGGAGAGATTAGAACACTGGCTACTGTATGCAGCTTTTAAAGAAAGCAGCTTCACTTTTCTGACTTTCTGCTTTGATGAAACCTGTCACTTCTGTGATAAGCAAGACGCCAAAACTTTACATCTCACACATTGCGATTCTGGTTTTATATAATGGCTCAACTGCGCAGCTCAAATTCAAACTCTGCTTTGAAAATCGTCCGCACGACAAAACCTAAACCAAACTCTCCGATCCTTACCTCGCAGCACTCATGGAGTAAAGAGAAGCAGATCCAAGGAGGAAATCTCTTCTCCAAAGTTCTCAGTCCCGTTTGACTTTTGAGATCAGTAGAGCAGCCTTTTCTAAAGGCGCATGCCGTCGTCACTCCCCCTTTTCTTCCAGCTTTCAGTGCAGGGCTGCTCAGCACTCAGGGATTTCAACTGCCACATAGAGACCATTTGCATATGCTGTCGTATGGCTCCTCAAACAGCCAATGGAAAGTTAGTGGACTTCCTCGCCAACCAATCGGCACAAGCTTGACTTGGCTGCTGGCCAGCTGATAGGGGCGTGTGGCCTGCATGGGCCCCGTGTTTGGGACGCCTCGGCCTGTTGCCTCAGCTGCTATTTGAGAGGCATGATGGACCCCTGCTGGCGCTGCAGATGATTACATTACTACTACTGGACTCCTATAACACAGTCCCAGTGACTTTGCAGATTAAAAAGAAGATTTAAACATGTCCTAGAAATGGTTCCTGAAACAAATCACAGTAATGGATTTTAATTCTTAGATTAAAGAACACATGTATGTTTTTATGATCAAACGATTAAGAAGTTTCTAAGAAGTGAAAGTTTTTGGACTCTTGGTCACAGTTGTTGCTGTTTTTGACTCATACATGTCGACAGCGATGCTATTATTAAAGCTTGTTTGCTTCATTGATTTGTAGCTGTGGGTTAAACATTATCCTTAAAATCGAATGGAACAGAGTCAACTTAAATTTGGAGAACGGAGGCCAGTCAGGGAGGATTTTTAACAACTGACTTAACCCTTTTTTTTTCCATTCTGCACTGAAGTCTCAGTTGAAGGTCATCCTGACCGCATTGTTTGAGCATTTGGTAACAAGGCTGAGAGCCAGGAGCCCTGTTTGTGCCCCCTACAGGCCGTGCTGCTCCACAACCAAAACTAGAATAAAGTGATAGCTGAGCTCTGTGCTCCCACTGACATAAACTAATGAAACATGTTGACAGGCAGGTCCATCAGCTGGTGAGTCTGTATTCAGTCCCATCTCAATCACTTGTATCTGGAGGAGAACTCCCTGATTCGCCCCATATTTCTTACTAAATACAGTTAATACAGTCTGATCTCTGTCTCTTGTATTTTCTTTAAAGTAGAGACAGATACAGGCTGCTTTCTGATGTCTGTAGACCTGTAGGTCAAAGGTCAAGGTTCCTCTTGCTGCTCCCATGTCTGGAGGGTCTCCCCCCCCCACAGTGAACCCTGTGTACCTCAGGATCATCTGCAGGGAGACTCAAAGTACCAAACACGCCACAGTCACATGCTCATAAAGACAACAGCCAGCCAGACGAGGCCGTGATAAATACTGTCTGAGGGTTAACCTGATCGATCTCAACGTGACCTCTCTGTTGCATCAGAAGAAACGCTTCTTTACACAGTTGCATTTACAACCAAATAAACTCAGCAATGGTTCAGACAAATCAATCAGTATTATGGTTTATAGGTAGACCTTACTTAACTTAGGCAGTTTCACGTTATGCTTTGATTCTTGCCCGTCTGTCGTTTATGTGCAACTTTTATTTTTAGCAGAAACGTTTTTCAGCCATGTTTGAGATTCGTGAAGAACATATGTTTTCTGCTTTGCATTTGGCTGAAATTTGGTGGACATGTCCTCTCTGCAAGGGTCAGCTGTTGATTTTGGTGTCGATGCACACGAGAGATTTCCAATATTGGGGTCCAACTCTGCACTGGGTTGCACCAGCTATGTGTGCCTAGTCCGACTGTAACTTCTACCTTAGGTCGGCGTTTACTCACTGCTAACATTTTAAGCATTGCACCAGCTGAAATAGTTCCAACACGGGCACATGTTGCAGCTCAAATCTTAACACCTATCACATTTAGGCAAACGTGAACCCAGTAAGCAGAACGCGCAACTCAGACAAGTTCAAAAAGTCTCAGAGGCTTATTTCAGCACGGTGGTGGTTGGAAAGGAGACGGCCGAGGAGCTGCAAAATCCCAGGGAGGGATTTTAGCCGTATCGTTTAGTGTGGACTGCACCCTAACTTGAAGGGGGCGCCGCTGAGCTCCAATCATGCAGCGTTGATGTGTTGAAGGTAGAAGTCTGGGATTTTAAAGCAAACGTAGAAAACAAAAAGGTTAAAAAAAGTACAGTCACGCTGCTGCAACACTGCGGCATGTTGGAATGACCTTGTGAACTGAAGGTTAAATCAAATCAGTTATGAAAGGGAGGGGTGGCATTACATGGCGAGAAGCGCCGGAGTGACAGCAGTTATATTACACAGAATCAGAACGTCTTACCTCACTGTAAGTTGCAGTTTTGTGGTCGGGGGAGTTTATCAGAAACAATGTTGCTCAAGTAATTGAGAAAAAAGGGAATTATCTAAAAATGTGTTCAGTCTGTAAAATGCACAACAAATCGTGAAAATGGCTCACTATTCCCCACAGACCAGGGTAACGCCTTGTACTCGTTTTGTTTAACCAACAGTCCAAAACCACCCAAAAATGTAAACTTACAATCTTCATATTTGAGAACCAGAGAATCCTTGGCTTGATGAGTATAAAACATGTTAATTAATTGACTGATAAATTTGTCATAAATCAATTAATCATTAATCCATCCAACTGTATTTATGGTTTGTTCATTATATATTATAGTGCATTTGCGGTTGTTGCTTAAGCCGTCACTGCTGACTGTGCAGCAAATTGCCTTTTGGGGATAATAAAGAGATCCTTGATCCTTGATGTATGTAAGCAGGGGTCCCACCATGCACTGGGCCAAAGGCAGGTAAACAGCCTCAACAGGCTGCCGTGTCAGCACAGACTAAAGAGCATTAATCATTAATGTTTAGAATAAAATAAAATCTAAAATGAACAATGGATATGTTGTGTAAGCACGAGATAAGTCTGTTGGAGCTTTTTCACATTTCATTGAATCCGTCTCTCAGTGACCTGGACCGGCACACCTGTGCTGCCCGTGTACACATTACAGGGACGATTAACCGTAACAAGTAAAGATCAACATTTACAGAATTATTGACGCTGTTGCATCACTGCTGCTACATGCCCAGCAACAAGGATTTTTGATCATGAAAATGATCATCCATCCATCCATTTTCCTCAGCTTATCCGAGGCCGGGTCGTGGTGAAAAAGACCGTGAGGGTTGGGAATTATCCAACTTTACCTAGTCTGTACTGTACCTTTTGAGGTGCTTGAGTACCATTTGAATATTTTTATTAATGCAATACTTTGTTTCTACTCATTTCAGAGAGACATTTGGTCTCTCTGACTATCTAAGCTGTCGGTACCATTTACTTTGCAGCTTTAGATGCACCAAACCCTTCTTATGCTGTATTGTTGATATATTTGATGATATTACTTAAGTAAATGTCTGAAATATTCTTTTTGTAATGGTGTATATTTATATTGTGGCATTGCTACTGTGTTCTTTATCTAAGCAGCTTCGTGTTCTCACTTTGTGTGACCAGGGTTTCAGATAAAACCCTTGTTGTTCTGGGGAATCCACTGCAGAACAGACCATTCCTGCACATTTTCTCCTTTCCAGTCCGTTTGGAAATGTCAGCATTACAACAGACAGGCCTGAATATGACAGGAAGGTTGCGACACCATTGGCTCTTGCGATTTCCGAGCTGCCAGCTGGCACGGCTTCCATTCACGTAGTAACCACTCGGCCCGCAGACGAAGGGGTTCAGGAGAGGCTGTCGGGCACCGCGATTGGCTGACGGCTGTCACATGTTGACAGCAGAGAGGAAGACGTATGACTCTGTTTGCCACAAGCACTCCTATCCAGCAGAGCAGAGTTCACCCTCGGGCATGCCCGTCTGATAGCCAGAATAAAAATAGTCATGATTCCTTCCATGTGTTATTTCATGTGACCTTTATTTATTCAGGTCGTTACAATGAGAGTGATGAAGATCCAGTTCATGGTGGTCAAGTTGGTGGACCGATATTAAACCAGGGCAGGCTAAAGGCATGCAAGATGCTAACTGAAAGAAGCAACCTGGATCAGAGGGGGAAGTAACCAGAGTGTAACTAAGATATTACAAACTAACCTTTGTATGGTGTATTGTGCCCTGTGCACCATGCTCTGAGCATTAATACTGAATTAGATCATAAGAATTGTGTGAGTGGGTTTACAAAAACGCCACGACAGAACTGACGACTATTATTCCATACTTTCAGGGTTACCGCTGACTCTTTATAGCTTTCTACTATTTTTCTGGGTTCATATTTTAACATTATTGTGGTGTGCGTCTGTGCCGCTCTTAACCTAAACTGTGATTTTTAATTATTAACTCGAGTTCTCTTTTCTTTAAATAACCTGGGGGTCTACAGTGCTTGCACGCTGAGCCTCTCATATCTTAAGCTGTAAATAAAAGTTAACAGCGAAGTCCAAACGTGCCTCCAGCAGTGAATAATTCATGCAGGGAAAGCACGAATGAAAGTCTTCAACATCTAAATCCGTCAGACACTAAGAAGCCGATGTTCAGTTTACCGGAGTGCAATTCAAAAGCTGCGTCTCGCTGCCACGTGGAGCTGCAAAGGTTTACAGCTGAGAGACACACGGAGTGTAAACTGCAATAAAATAGATCAGGTGTGAAGACTAAAAGCATATATTGATTCTGCACAGTGTCAGGGTCAGTTGGTCCGAGACGGCTCGGTGCACGTCAAACGATGCAGCGTGTCCTCCGATCACACGTCACCACACATCTACAGAGACAGAAACAGATTTTAGCGCAGAGGTCCACTCGGGCAGAGAGGCCAAGTGAGACGAGGTGTTTATTGTCGGCTTCAGACGACGGCAATATCGCAGGAGGAAGAACAAGCATCGGGAGGGGAAGCAGAAGACGGTGGATGGACACATTATAATTGCACGTGTTATTGTGTAATCACACTAGGACACAACCACTGGAACCAACCAACGCCACCATACAACCCAAACTAAGAAGCTTAAACTAGAAGTCTAATTAGCCAACCACCTGTGTGAGCTCTTGTACAAGCTGCTTGGTTGTGAAGTGAAAACCTCATTCAGACAACAATAAGATCCCAGGCCTTTGCGAGGAAGCAGGACTCGAGCTTAGCGAGGTAACGTCAGGTTCGACTCTGGGGTTTCAGGGTGCAGATGGTGGTTCACTTCTTAGTGGGGCACGTCGCCATGGTAACTTAAGCTGCATGCCTAACCTGCTCCGGAGGCAAGTTCAACATACCCGGGACGTCTTTCCGTTATCTGGCTTCGCTGAGCTGCAAACAATCGCACCATGCTGGTTATCGACTCGCAAAGTCAACCCAGGGTTTCCTAATCTGAACCGGGAGCGTGTTCACATGAAAGGGGCGGGGTTTGCACCAGGTGACCAATCACAAACATGTCTACTGGCAGCAGAGCGACATAGTTTACCAACAAGAGGAAACTGTAAGATTAGGCCTGTGAACGCACCCATTTTTAATGCTGCTTTTGTTGAGCACTTTTCACTTTTACACTTTCAAACGTTAGACACACCATCGATTTTAAAATGTTTACATTGTGCAACACATTGCAGCCTACAGTGAGACCATGCAGGTACATATTGGTGAGGCTGGTGAGACAGAGTCTGCTGTGTGCAGCCTACACACTCCAGGAATGACTTTCCCTGATATTTTATGAGCCGTGAAAAAGTTTATTTGGCTCCTCGCATTCTCTGCAGAGAATCTCGGCTGCAAGCCGACCTAATGTAACCTTGGACACACCCCAACGACACTGCACAACGCGGGTCTATTCCTGCGGCCCGGAGGACATCGCTGCAGCGATTAGCCGACTGAAGCGTCTGCAGCTTTCGCCTCACCTGAACCTCATCCTGAGTCTAACCTTGGAGGACAGATCCAGTCCGACTGGAGTCTTTGCTTTGTGAACACTAGTGTTCTTTAAGGGCTGGGTTGTGACCTACCTGTGGGTCACTGGACATGAAAGGGAGTGACTAATAAAAAATGTTAACCCATTGTTGTGGATTATATGTTTTTCTTTTTTCTATTGCGATGTGGCTCTTAATATAAATCGTTTCTCTCATTTCGTTTCGTGTTGTGGATGCCTGATGAAACTTTATAATGAGCTTGCTGCTGCCGGTGAGTAGGAATTCAACGCTTTCTTCCACTGCAGCTCACCAGTAACATGGCCGCAACAGTTCTATATGTTGTCCGTGGAAATATTACAGAATTAAAGAGTAAATCTGGATTAAACATGGATACATTTTTTGCTTTAACAATGACAAAAAAGGAACTTGATATTCATTATTCTTCACTTTGGGTGACTGAAGTAAATCTTCTCCGGGGAAAAGTGGCTGTAAAAATTGTTTCCGGTTCGATTTTGCTTAGCACACAAAATAAATATGACTCGGTGTCGCAAAGAGAAGCATAAAAGGCCATGTTTATGAAATACTTTCTATCCTGTTTGGAGCAAACAAAGGCTTTTGTAATTCCCATGTGGTTTGAGGTCACCTGTACTGCTGAAGACATCACAACTAATTTAGTCAAAAGAATCATGAAGGTGTAATTTGTCTCGTCCTATCAACCAGCAAACATCGGAAGGACGTCATTCAAGTGTCACTCCTGAAAAGGTCTAATCAGCCAGAATAACTGAAGGCACCTGTGCAGGCTGTGCAGGAGACGTGATGCTGCTGAATGCCATGACCTCCCGCCTGTTTCGATCCGCTCCTCACACGCAGAGTATGTAAAGTCCGCTGACATTTTAAAACAAAAGCAACACGAGAAGAGAATCGCAAACACTCATGCGATCGTGTGCCACATGACCGCGGCTGCCTAAGTTAGTAACTGCAGGCTTCAGACACATGACTCGAACAGAAATAGAAAGGAGAGCTCTGCCAGAAGCTGCAGAGAGAGTGAAGGTGTTAACAGGCTGTTTTTACAGGCTGCATCACTGTGGGGATCTTCAATTAAAAAAAACACATACTGCAAGCATGGTTTGCACATTTCAGTCCGTACAATTCTAATAAATAGCTGCAGGTGACGGCCAGTAATTAACGGATTATACTTTACAGAACATTTAGTGGAGGAGAAACCACAAAAGTCTTCATTTAGAACAATCAGTTGTTCAAATCTTTGACTTTAGTACACATTAGAAGACAATGAGCTGTTCTTCTGACATGAAACAGATGTAGGGACACATTTTATTTTTATTATTTGTCCGAAGGGGTCTCCTGACAGGTCATGCGATTACAGCACGGTGAACCAGACAGAAAGACATGAAATAGTCAGCGTAAGAGGCCGCGGGGAGACAAAGGCAACGCAAGGCAGGTCGAGGGACGAGCAGCTGGAAGTCTAAGACCAGCACGCTGAGACAGACACATGCAACGACAACCAACAAGAGGCTGGGAAACACCGACACATATGTACTCTCACAGACTAACGATGGAAGCAGACACAGGTGAGATCTGGGAGCAGGTGGAAAGGATCAGCACAGCAGGGAGACTAACGAGGGCAGGAACACAACCCAATAAGGAGGGAACCACACCGGGGGAGGAAACACTGGGCACGCAGGCAGGGGTCCGCTGGGCGTGACAGTCAGCACTTTTAAATACAATTACTCAGTTCACTGAACCCTGTGGGTGTAATTCATATGTACAATATCTTCTAAAGCACAATATCAAATAAACCACCATACAACATAGAATGAAGAGTAACGCTGCACGATAAGGTCCCCAGAAAATACACCAAATACACACACACACACACACATATATCCAAAAACTGTACAACGTTCCATCAAAAACACTCAACTGTCAGGTCAGCGTCCTTGTTCAGTACCTAGAGCTTAACCAGAGCAACTGGACTTTTACACATGACTAGAGCATCGGGTGTGAACCATCACAATGTGCTGTGAAAACGAGGCAAACACAGAAAAAGGAACATTCAGAGCCTCTGCTGTTCTAAAAAGGTGGACATTATATTGAGCGAAACAATATCGCAGCAAAGAAAAGTACAAAACCCACAAGCCGAGGACACAACATAGAACATCAGAGCAAACACACGTTTCTACATTTCTGCGTAAAAGAAACAACAAGTTACAAGTAAAGAAAAAGTCGTGCAGTTTCAGCGTGCTGAGGTGTGTGTGTGTGTGTGTGTGTGTGTGTGTGCTGCTGTGATTCCTACACACCCGAGAAATGTGAGAGCAGCCCTGCACACACACACACACACACACACACACACACACACA
>JAVQJF010055676.1:0-10919 GCA_036023855.1 Gadopsis marmoratus | reverse complement strand
ATATATAATATAGACAAGTGAAACTAGAGGCAGAGTAGTGTATATTAGACTTCATTTCTTGTTGTATATACATTACAGGATAACAGGTGTATCTGCTGACAACATTGCAAGTTGTTTTTTTTTCTAGTTAAATCTTGTTAAGGGAACTCTTGAGTTGAGATTGTTTGGTCACAGGTGCGTTGAAATATCATCACCTGAGTCCAGATGAGTTGCTAGTTTCAGTAACGGCTCTCTTGTCCGCTCTCTTTGAAATGTAGACTCCAGAGTTGAAACTTCCAAGAACGCTATGTTCTATGTAAATCAGCTCCTGCATCACTCTCCTTGCTGTGGTAGCCATGGTCACACAGCGAGGGTGGGCAGCAAGTTGGAAAAAAGTCCAACTCAGATGTCAAAGGCAAATTACTGTGCACGTTCACAAAGTGCTGCCACGCTGCAAACACACAAAGGCACTTTTTACATCAGATTCTGACATGTTTATTCTTGTTGATTGTCCTGGTTTGTTCTTGCGCAGCTCTAAACTGAGACACTTTGAAAAGCTGCTGTGCAGGAAACCTAACAGTTGTTGCTGCGCTGCTCCCTCCCACCGTGCGCTGTGGGGCCTCGGTGTGTGGAAGGTTGACCCTGAGCGGCTGACCTGCTCCAGCCTGCATCCAGATACCAGTGAGAGGTGAAAGTGGTGAGAGAGGAGCCTCAGGGATGTAGATGTTTTACTCTGTTTATAAGCTCCACTTATCAGTACTGTTTACGCAATGGTTCAGTAGGAAGTATGGATTCAAAAGGGGTCAGTTGTAGTTGTGAACCTACAATGAGTCATCTCCCCCTCAGCAGCTCTGTGGAGCTTTCTAGCCTCTTTTAGCTGCTAGTTTTGGTTTTTGCAGCGCATTCCCCGTCTGCTTCTGCTTCTAGCACACTCAGAGGGCTTGTCCCTATTGGCTGTTTTACAAATCCAAATGTGCCTGAGCGTCCGTTCAGATGGTGAAAGCCTGATTCCGTGGCGGAAAATCCTGCAACCTTTTCTAAACGTCCAACGCGGTGTATAGCACAAAACACAGCGCTTCGACATCATTGTGTTCGATGCCATGGTACTGGTATCGACACAGAGGTACAATGACAAACAGTGGGGAATAACCTTTGATGGGGGACAGTGGCATGTGTGTGTGGTGTACTGGTATACTGTTGCAGCTGCCTCTGAAGCCTGGGATGCTCTGCCCTGCAGCCGTGAAGCACCGGAGGGGCGTCTTTGAGAAGACAAGTCGCAGCGAGGGGGACCGGGGTCTTGGTGAGGCTCACGCCGTGGAGATGGAGCCCTACAAGGCTTGAGGTTTCGCAGTGGAACCGACTCCTTCTGCTGCAGTCTCATGATGTGTGGCGGGGGGGGCTTTGTGAGAAGTTGTGAGCAAAGGTCCTCTCTTTGTTGGAAATACAGGACTTGCTCTGCGCAATGCCGCCCTTGTTGATATGAAAGCCCTGTCAGAGTTATATCTGTGAAGTTAAATTAAGTTGAATCCGTAGCCACACTTTTGTAGTCATTTTTTTGGCTGATAGCTGACTTCCCCGTTCTTAATCAGCGATGTGGACCCAGGCGGTCAGTGAAAATCTTAAAATACAGCAGAGATACAACAAAGGAAGAGTGACTATCAGACATTGTCCGTGTAGATTGAAGAATTTTTCTAAGCATCTTTATTGAAGCCTTCACTGCGACTTCCTTCCTCACATGCCGTCCACGTTCAGCACCTCTCCTCCTCCTCAGAGGGATATGCAGAAAATGCAAATGAATGCAGTGTGTCTTATTAAAATGCATCCAGTTAAAAAGAAAGGAAAAATTCAGTGAGTGCTAATGTGCGGCATTACAATTTTAAAACTTCCCTTTGTAGTCTGTGTTTCATCAGGAGCGGGTGTGATGAAATGGTTGTGACACTTTATTAGCAATTCATGTGAAGATGAGAGGGGAGACTGAAGGCAGATGGTTCAGTTTCATTACAGGGACGTCAGAGCAGCTTTTTAACAGCTACACTGTCCCGCTGGAGAGCAACAATAAGATGAACAGAACAGCAGACTGTGGGAAAAGCTCAATGTTAAAGTTACAAAATGTTAAAGTTGAGATGTAAGAGAAACACACCTTCACTCTCTAGAAATATAAAATAAGACTCCATTTTAAAAACATGACTTAATATCATGACATTAATGTTAGATATGGAGCAACAAGCTGTTGAAACAAACACTCCTGTTCTGCTCCAAGTTCAAGTTTCAAGTTTCAAGTTTAATTGTCATATGCAGTTTAACACAGGGGTCAACACTGCAATGAAATGTGCCGGACGAAAGTCGGCCAGCTCAGCAATAACAAACACGTTGAACCTACTAAAACTGCAGTCCAAACGGGATATGAAAGCAAAACAAAATGTAAATATACTAAATATGAAAAACAACATATAGGATGCTAAATTTAAAGTACAAAATGTAAATTACAGAATAAGGGCTATAGCAAACAATATTGATAAGTCAAATATAGAATGTTCATTATTTACACGTAGCGAAAGGAGCATGTTGTGTAGTGACAGTTTAGCAGCGAGAGTTCAGTAGCCTGATGGTTTATGGGAAAAAACAGTTTTTGAGTCTGGAGGTGCAGCCACGCTCTTGTACCTCCTACCAGATGGTAGCAGGGAGAACAGACTGCGTGCTGGGTGGCTACGATCCTTGATGACGCTGTGAGCTTTCCGCAGACATCGCTGGTGTTAGATGTCCTGAATGGCAGGGAGTCTGTTGCCGATGGTGCGCTGAGCCGCTGACACCACTCGCTGTAGTGATTTGCGACTGTGGGCAGTGCAGTTCCCGTACCACACCGATACACAGCCAGTCAGCCAGTCAACAAGCTCTCGATGGTGCATCTGTAGACGTTAGTCAGGTTGTTGGCGTTCATACCAAACTTCCACCAGAGGTGTTATTACTTGGTGGTATTTGACAGACGGTGATTTGATGCAGTACATTTCAGACGATGTTGCAGCATCCTCTGATTCATTTGGCTCCATGAACGCAGCTTCAGTCAAACCACTTTTCCACCAGCATGGAACGGGTTAGTGTTCCTGTTTGCGCACCTAATTCTGAACCGTTCAGAGTATTTTAACAAAAAATAAATTGGTTCAGAACCTGAAGAATTGGTTGCCAGCTGGTACCCAAAAACAGCAGGTTATCCTTGACCTAACGTGCGAGCTGTGATGTCATCGGTGGGAGTGTCCTGTTCGTTGGAAAGAGGATGGAGAAGGCAACAGTGGTCTCTGGTCTCTATGGTAACAATCTTCTACATCTACAATATCTGTAATAACGGAACAAAAGCTCGCAGGTAATCAATACGATCCGCCATCATGCTCCTGCTGTTTACTTCTGTTTTGCATTGTGCCAGATAACAGATCAACATGAATAAAAGCACCGCCTACTGAACAATTAGAACTCTTTGAAAGTGACATCGCCATTAGAAGATCCCTTGGAGCTCAGTGTGCAGATTGCTAATAAAGTAGTTGATATGTTCTATATTAAGCCTAGACCAACATCTTTCCATAACCAAGGAGCGGCGAGCGCCTAAACAAAACTACAAACAATGTTAATCATGCTTCAGTTGCTATGACTGGGTGGCAGTTGGTTCTGTAGCAATATAATAAGATACAAATATAGTCTTTAAAAGACAGGGTGGGTTGCCGAGATGTCGTTGCGATGACCAAGACCTAATAAGTAATAGGTTTCCCTGAAATGCCCTGAGAAGGCATTTAAATCATTCATCGTTTCACGGGCAGACAAGTCTTACAGACTTGGAGTGTTGTGAAAAATGGTATATTCATACACCTGCAAACTCAAGGATCGCTTGTTTTGTACTCCGTTGGAACATCGTAACCTTGTGTCAGCACCTTTTGTGTTTTGTTAAAACGGCGTGCCCATCTGTTGTCATCAAATTTAGAAAAGCAAAACCCTGACGCTGACAGGCATAAACACTAGACGCCCTCTTTCCACCAAACCAGCTCTGGTTCTTGAACCGGCTCCATTCAGGATTATTGGATCTTTGGCCCTCGTTTCCAACAGTTTTGAGCGAAACCATTTGAATCAAGGATTCATCATCAATGGAGGGGCTCAGCCCAAATCCTGCTTTGTAGTATAGACCTCTGGTGTCAAAGCCCTGAACTCTGTAGATCAGTGTTCTTCAGGTGACCTTTTAAACTGTTGATGATGTCACTGATTATAGATTACCACCAGGTGGCGTCTGTGTGCGTTGTAAAGCTGTCACAACACACAGTGGTCACAACAATGGCAATAAAATCATTGAAGCTCAGTGTGTGTTGAAGTTCATCCTCTCTCTACTTAAACATGTCAACATGACCGCATGTCAGATGTTTGTGTGTTTGTAGGTAAAAACATACAAATCTGTTTTTTATTCACATTGTTTGCATGTAGTTCAAACTGTCCAAAGAGTGGGTCCGTCTGCATAAGACTTTATGACTGAAGTTGCAAACTAAACACTGCCCTGACTCGAGTAGCTGCTCATCTAAGGAGAGAAAAGCTGCTCCTGATGAGAGGAGAAATACTCAGCCGAATGGTTTCACCGTCTCCAGACTCAATAATTCATGCTTACAGAGGAGCGCTGAATTATTGAACTGAGCTGTTAGTCTGATGATGACTCACACGCTGTTATTCTGAGAGCATGAAGCTTCAGTTTCCTCTGATCACCGATGAGACGTCTGATCTTCTACCAGCTCTCCTTCGATTGATCAGAGCAGCTGATCTGTGTAGCGAACCGTCTTGGATGTATGTTATCAGCTGGGCTTCACAGTCAACCGAGTTTGAGTGAACCCGTGAGTGAATAATAATGCCAAGTGTACAAAAAGGAACGGTAACTGGATATACTGTGCAGAGTGACAGCATGTGTGTGTGAACTATTACAGCCTGGTATTAAACAGGTAAACAGTGCCTCGTGATAGACACGAACGTCCGTAACCATGGTAACTGCAAATGTCAAGTCAACTGTAAAACTGTAAAGTCAAATGACTGAAACCAAGTCAAAATATGGTGCCAGAACTAACTCGATGTCTGACAGACTTTAGGCTCCTTGCTACTTCATTTTAGGCTGATTCCCAGTCAGTAATTTCCATGTTAATCCCTGAATGAACAGCACATTGTAGGTAACAGTCATGAAATGTGATTTTTTTATTTGACACATCTGACCAGCTAGATGACAGGATATCACAGCAGAAGACAAACCGGCTGCTGAGAGCGTCGCTCACCATCAAGACAAATGACGGCTCCTCTGAGAGCTCGAGCCGAGGAGGGGGTGGGAGGCAGAGCCTGGCAGAGAGCTGGACGCAGTCACGCCACAGTTTGACCAGTGATCGATGAGGCCATGGGACGAAGACAGAGGCGTCGCTGCTCATATGAACGGGTCACACGAACTGTGTTGTCGCGCTGGGGCCAAAATCTAGGTGTTCCAGCTACCTGTTGGTCAGCTCTCATTGGTTCAGGGGCCACAATCCCTGAACTTCTATTGTGCAAATAATGCTGATGAGTCTCACTAACAGGAGGTCACGTGACGGCTTGTGATTCACTTTTTTGAGCCTAACTGTGACCTGGATAATCTTTATATACCAAACGCTGCTTTGTAAAAAGTGTGAAAATGTCCAAAATTGGAATTTTTGTTTCTTTACTTTTTGTACAAAAAACAAGCAAATGGGGTGAAAATAAACAGAGTACATGTAGTATCATGCAAACATAATAATACACTTCTACACACCTATTGTGTCAACTGATACATCAAAAAACAGAGCAGAGATAACATTAGAATAACATTAGAACAAACATTGAAACAGGATTATTTTACACATTTCACACCTAAAGAAAATCTTAAAACTTAATTCTGTGACGCAATAACTGTAGCTCCATTATCAGGACCCCCTCCAACTGCCAGCAAGGTCAATAATTACACTTTGCATTTAAACCATGGATGTTTAATATTCGTGAACGTTTCACAGAGTGTAGCAATTTTTTTTAACGTGCATGACATCGTCCCAACGTAAAGTCTATGGGCCAAGTGTGAGGAGTGCTAATGAGCATGTGCAGCGAGCCGCACAATGTGGAAGCAAATGAGCTAGCAACCAATTTTCTGGGAACTATCTTTGAGCCTGATATCCAGTTCATATGACACATCTGTGGTTCAGACACCAGCTCCTATAGCACCCTGGGTAAAACAGGCAGGGCACGGACTTGGCTTAATGTGGACTTTTAATTGGGACAGTAGGCTTTGGACCGTTACTGATGATGTTTCACCAGTACATGACAGTACAAGAACAGACTGAACAGATTGTGAAAGGCCCTTTAATTTTACATGGCACGGATTGGACCTAAGTCCTTACATTTTCATAATTGATTCAAATGAACAACTCAAAGTTAGTATAATGATTCCAGTGGCAAACTGCAGCCTCCAAACTCCTTTAAGAAAGCACGACAAAAGAGTGAAGCTTCTCTTTTTGTCAGAAAGGAACAGGGGACAGTAGGATGCGGTGTTCTGTGTCACTGCAATGTAACTAGTGGGCCAAATATTTATACATCTGAAATAATTAAAAAATATGAACAAAGGTATTAGAAATCAGATTTCTTGCAGTGGACAGTGTGATTGTGTGTTACCACCTTATGTCTATTACACAGCGAAAGTGAAAATGTATCCTTCAGACTGTGTGGTTATTTGCATGTGTTTTAGAGGGTGAGGCAGCTTGTAGACATGCCTGTCGTTGAGCTCCACCTTGCTGCAAGAAAGAAATCTCACCTAATCGTTTCCTTGGTCACAACAGGGTGTGATTGTGGTGATGAGCAGGGACAATTAATTACCACACTTGGCTGCTTCACGTTGTACTTATGTTGAATTCTAGTTTTATAATGATGTCATACCAGAGTTATAACTTGTATTGGCTAAATATACATTTCATTAGTGGAGCTTGCTGCCCATAAAGACTTCGGTGATACTGCTGGTAATCCCCTGGAAGTGCGTCCGAAATCCTGTGCAACATCTGAAACCTACTATAGAATCTGTACAAACTGTTCAAGAAGCTGTTGTACCTTCTTGAGAACTTGTACAAACCATCAGAATCCCTTAGATTAACTATGAAACATCCTCATGAAACTATAGAGTCACATAAAGGTACCTTTTGAGGAAACTGTATAACCTTCTCAAGAACCTCTGGAACCTCCTACAAACTAATTTAGAGATATAGTTATAGAAACCCAAAAGACCTTCTCGATCCTCCTGAAAAACTTGTACGACGTCCCGGAGAACTTATGTAACCTCCTCAACATCCTCAAAGAACCCTAAAGAACCTCTGTCACATCCTGGGGTACCTGTGAAGATTTGTAAAGAAGCTATGTAAAGAGCCCCATTAAGACCCTCTGGTAATGTTTGCAAAAACTGTCTAGCCCTCTCAGGAACCTCTGAAACCTCCTCAAAGTTTTCTGGATCCTCCCCTGTATCAAGAAGCTATAGACCGCCTAAGGTGCTACTGGAATGTCTTGGGGAAACTGTATAACTGCTATCTTTGTAGCCTCTCTGAGAAGCTTCAGAACCCCCTCCTGTCCCCCTGGAACACCCTGAAGAACCTTTATCCCCTTCTCAAGGTCCTGTAAACTGTTTCACCTATGAAACCTCTGCAAGAATCTACAGCCATGAGAACCTCCTGCAAACTGTCTAACATCCTGAAGAATATCTGAAACCCCTAAAGAATTTCTGGAAACCCCTTATGTTCTTGTATAGCCTCCTTATCTACCTCTGGAACATCCTGAAGAACCTTTATCGCCTCCTCAAGATCCTGGTACACAGTTTCCCATGTGAAACCTCCTAAAGAAACTAGAGACAGTGAAAACTGTGCAATCCCCTGAAGCACTTGTGGAATTATTTCATTATGTTCTTGATTAAGCTTGGAGTACCTCTGGAAACTCCGAATGAACCTCATGAGCCTCAAGATCATATGAAACCTCCTCAAGATCCTCATAATTGTCTAAAGAACTAGAATCTAATTTGTTTTTAGAAGTATGTAAGTTTTCTATAGAGCTATATGGAAAGATTAAGCCTTATTTTATTCTTAGACGCTGAGTTTTGAACTTGATATGATCTTGTTTTTGTATATGATCCTTTAATATATGTTCCACAGCAGTTCCTCATAGTTGTCACAGTCCCCATTCCAATTATGTAGTCAAGTGAACAGGGTTGAAATCTAGCTTTTCCTTTAAGAAAGCAGGCATTTTCCCCCTTATCTCCGTTCAGGCCTATTGCATTGTCACGTGTCAGCAGATGTGCCATGTATATTGCCATTTGTAGAAGAAGGGTATTATTTTATAAAAAAGTTTATTTTCTAGTCTAATTCCTGTAGCAGCCAGATTCCCATCACACTAGTCGCTCCAGAGACACACATATTTCCTCTCTTCCATGTTGCTGGAGTTAATGTGACCTCTCGCCTTTGACCTCCGTGCTTGCTTGTGTTACCAGAGTTGGACACCCAGGAAAGGAAACTTATGTATGACAATACCATATCAATGCTTGAAATACAGAGTGTCACTTCTCTGATCTGAGACCAGTTTAAAAGAAGCAGCAGCTTGAAGCAGGTGGACGGTTTCTTTACGTCGCGGTGAGATGGAAATGAGTGAAATGTGAGCGTTCCCTGAGGCTTTTCACTGCAGGCTAAAGAAGACTGCCAACTGCCTCAGTCCTCATCCCGGCTCCAAATAATCATCGTATTCAGCTCTTTTATTTCATCTGAACTAATTAAAGTGATGAAATCTGGAGCAATATCCTCTTCTTAAAATGTTCCAGGCACCGTGAAGCGTTTGGCGAAAGGAAATTAGTGGTAGAAAAAGCTGATGATGAAAAGGTAGAGAGGGGGGGCAGCAACACAGCTGGCAGGTTTCACTGAGCGGAGAGGCCAAACTAAAATCAAAGCCAGTCTGGCTATTATTTCCATTATCGCTGTGCATTTACAGTATAATAAAGTTAAAGAGTTATGTCGGTTTTATTTTTTATTACTGGTGCCCGTGTTACACCAAATTCTAGGAGCTGTCAAATTCTGTTACCTGAATAGGATTTTCTGCTGTATTATTACTGCAGATATTTTCTATCATTCTTTATCACATACTTTCAATACTTACATACTTTTAATACAATATATACTATTTCAACAGGTAGGCGCCCCCGTAGTATTTAGGCGGGGTCACAAAGTTTGATAGCTGCCAACCAAACATCTGTATTCAGATGAACATTCTGATTGCTGTGATAGAACAGACCTTGGTGTACATGGTCACGCAACACTTTGGCGACACCATGTCTTCAGAGTAAAGCATTAGACGATGATAAAAAACATCTGCAGGGGCAAATGCAGCTGAAATCACTAATCAGGTGACAACATCAGAGCACAGTGTTAGGCCAGCAACCACACGTGCCTCGGTACTGATGCTGAACCTAAAACTACACCATCCATCCAGGAGCAACTGGAAGATTTGGGGTCTTCTGCACTAAGCCTTTTGCTGATAAATGCAAAGCACAAGGAATATAATATATTTAAAAGCTACACATTCTTCTCTCCTACTTTGTACTCCCACCCTACACTTCACAAAAACACCGTTTGTTGTAATTATATACATCAGATAGAACACTGAGGTTTTTACATCACATTGCATCTCCATCACTGCGTCCTGACGGCACAAAGAAACGGAAAAGCAGTGTAGGTGGAGTGTACTTGAGTATTTCTGGTCAATACTACTTTATACTTCTACTCCACTACAACGCAGAGGGAAATGTACTTTGTACTGCATTTATTTAACACTTAAAGTAACGTGATCTTCTTTATTTCTACGGAAAAAAATATATGAAACGCTGATATTATGCAGTACTACACCACTAATCTACCCAGTAGTATATAAAGTATATAAAATTGGCTCGTTTTAATGTATTCTTTAGTGATAAATGCAGAGTAATATAATATCCTATAATAATATAACGCTGTGACAGGAGCCACTCTGCAGAATGAGTACTTTTACTTTAAATACTTCAGCAGGAAAAGTAACATTCTGAATTTCAGGTACTTTCAGAATGTGGTACTTTCTACATGTACTTCTTCATGTACTTCTCCCACCAGCTCAGGGACAGAATGTCTCATTTGTCTCCACACGTGTCTCAACGTCCTGCAATGACCTCCTGCACTGAAGCCGTCGAGCTCCTGGTTTCACTGGTCGTCTCCTCCATCCTGGGCTGCAGCCTCCGGAGGTTCTGCTGCAGAGCCCGGACACGTTGTGTTACTTGTTATTCATCCTTTTATACTTTTGGTTTGATTTGATTTATTTCCGACAGACTCGAAAGGCTCGAGCTCCCCGTGCGTGTGCGTGTGCGTGTGCAGGTGCGTGTGCGCGGATCCTGTCCGGGTCTCAGCCTCCAGGGAGGGCAGCCCAGCTCTGCACGGCGCCGCCCTCCCTCCCTCTCAGCCCGGCTGCTTCTCCTCCAGACTGCGCGCCGCAGACCGACCCGCTCCGCCGGCTCTTCGCTGCCAGCTTGTCCGTTTTTGACGACCACTGACCGCCGAGGGGGACTTTGTTCGCTCGGAGTTGCTCCTGGATGGAGTCGGCGAGCGACGCGGGCAGGAGCGGCTCTGAGCCGGGGACGCTGCCGGGGGGGGAGCACCTGACTCCGGCGAGGAGACACAGCGGCTCCGGCTCCGGATCCGGATCCTCGGGCTTCGGCTGCAGCAAAGGTAAGACTTGAAGCCTTCAGCTGTTCGGTGTGTTTGAGGCTCGCAGCACCTTTACACCTCCACGCTGCTGGACTCTGGTGTCTGTGAGACCTTCCAGCTGCTGGACTCTGGTGTCTGTGAGACCTTCCAGCTGCTGGACTCTGGTGTCTGTGAGACCTTCCA
>JAVQJF010055664.1:0-13629 GCA_036023855.1 Gadopsis marmoratus | reverse complement strand
TAAGTAGCAGAGGGGGTTGTTAATCAGTTTCAGCTGCTTTGGTGTTAATGAAATTAACAACAGGTGCACTAGAGGGGCAACAATGAGGAAAAAACAAAACAGGAATGGTTTTACAGGTGAGGCCACTGACATTTTTTCCCCTTCTCATGTTTTCTGACTGTTTTCACTAGTTTTGCATTTGGCTAGGGTCAGTGTCACTGCTGGTAGCATGAGGCCATACCTGGACCCTACAGAGGTTGCACAGGCAGTCCAACTCCTCCAGGATGGCACATCAATACGTGCCATTGCCAGAAGGTTTGCTGTGTTTCCCAGCACAGTCTTAAAGAGCATGGAGGAGATTCCAGGAGACAGACAGTTAGCCTAGGAGAGCTGGACAGGGCCGTAGAAGGTCCTTAGCAGCAGGACCGGTATCTGCTCCTTTGTGCAAGGAGGAACAGGATGAGCACTGCCAGAGACCTACAAAATGATCTCCAGTAGGCCACTGGTGTGAATGTCTCTGACCAAACAATCAGAAACAGATTTCATGAGGGTGGCCTGAGGGCCCGACGTCCTCTTGTGGGCCCTGTGCTCACTGCTTGGCACCGTGGAGCTCGATTGGCATTTGCCATAGAACACCAGAATTGGCAGGGCCACCACTGGCGCCCTGTGCTTTTCACAGATGAGAGCAGGTTCACCCTGAGCACATGTGACAGATGGAGGGTCTGGAGAAGCCGTGGAGAACATTATGCTGCCTGTAACATCGTTCAGCGTGACCGGTTTGGTGGTGGGTCAGTGATGGTTTGGGGAGGCATATTCATGGAGGGACGCACAGACCTCTACAGGCTAGAAAACGGCACCCTGACTGTCATTAGGTATCAGGATGAAATCCTTGGACCCATTGTCAGACCCTAAGCTGGTGCAGTGGGTCCTGGGTTCCTCCTGGTGCACGACAATGCCCGGACTCATGTGGCGAGAGTATACAGACAGTTCCTGGAGGATGAAGGAATTGATACCATTGACTGGCCCCCACGCTCGCCTGATCTAAATCCAACAGAACACCTGTGGGACATTATGTTTCGGTCCATCCGACGCATCCAGGTTGCACCTGAGACTGTCCAGGAGCTCAGTGATGCCCTGGTCCAGATCTTGGAGGAGATACCCCAGGACACCATCCGTCATCTCATTAGGAGCCCCGACATTGTCAGGCAGCATACAAGCACATAGGGGCCATACAAACTACTGAGGACCATTTTGAGTTGCTGCAATGACTTTTCAGCAAAATGGACCAGCCTGCTGCATCATTTTTTCACTTTTTGGGGTGTCTTTGAATTCAGCCCTCTGTAGGTTGATGATTGTCATCTCAATTGAACAACGTCGCATCCTTTCATTCCTAACACATTACCCAGTCCATGTCAGTATACATATAAAGTATGATTTTTTTCCCCCCGTTGAGATCTGACGTTTTCAAAGTGTTCCTTTAATTTTTTTGAGCTGTGTGTGTATGAATGTGTATATATTAGTGTGCACGCACGCACACGCACGCACGCACACACACACACACACAAAAAAGACAGTTGTCCACAGTATATTTTATGGACCACAGTGCTTCTGCATTTTGTCACCCATTTGCTACAAATTACATATTTTCCAGAGATTCATTAACACGTTTCATATTTCAAGATGATTGCAGTTTTATGGAGTTTGGATGTTTATTCTTCAGCTATTTAGTCTCCTGTTTATCTGTGTCAGCTAACATGGACCTCATGCAACTCAACTTTGTGCAGGAATAACAGTTGTCCGGGGAGAGGTTTTATTCGGGAAAGTGGCTCGCAGTGAATGAGCTGATAATGATTCTGGGTTGCAACGCCAGTGTTCGCTGCGTGGTATTCTCTTTCGGTACCCAATGATGGAAAATAACTGGTGGAACTTATATATTTTACAGTACTTCATACTTCTACACTACATTTCAGTGCAACATACTGCACTGCTATTAGTAGTTACCTTGAAGATTAAGATTTTACGTACAAAACGTGATTAGTTTCTAAAAATATGAAGCAGTGTTATAGATTAAACTAACCAAGAGTATATGAAGTACTTGAAATTAGTGCCATCTCAGCAAGATACATTAACATGCTGCTTACAATACATTAAATATGTTACTATGTATAAAAATATAAGACTGAAAGAGAAAAATCAGCATGAGTATTTTTATTTTTGATACTTTGTGTAAGTTTGATAATTTTTATATACTATATGTAAGTTTTTTGAATACAGGACTTACCTGTAATGGAGCATTTTTGTCTTTATTCAACAGTGACAGGAAGGTGCGAGAGGATAACATGCAGCACAAGGCTCAGGCTGGAATCGAACACACACCACCACAACAAGAAAGGACCCAGCTCCTAATGGAACACACCCTACGAGATGAGGCGCCTGGGCACTCGCACACATCCAACCCTAAACAAAGTATAGTGTTTAGTTGCATAACTTTGCATCTGGTGACATTTCACCTGGTAACCCTTGGAAGTAGAACACTTTGAAGGCTGTGCATTCCTACAGACGTTCAAAGACTTGGAAAATGTGTGACAAGAAACACTGACGCTGTCTTCATCTACTTTAATTTGTCATAAGACCTTTTTAACAGAAGATAGCAGGAAACTCCCAGGTGTAATATTAGTAAAGATTGCAGTCTGTTAGTTCATCTCAGAACCCTGCCACAGTGTATGCTGGCTCAATGGCATGGTTTACATGTACACTTACACCTGTTCTTTACCTGAAATAACTTTACTGTGGAAATAAACAGTGGGCTGGAGGCTGAAATCACAAGCGGTAGATACCACAAAACCAGAGCCACGTAATCCCAATTGCTGTGGAAGAGCTGCTGACACCGTCCCATTGGGTCAATTTAGCTGTAATAAAAAAGACAATAATGATTTTGCATCAAGTCATTGGTTGCAGTTTATTAATATTAATTAGTAATGCTTAATTATATTGTAATAAGCCATTTAGAAGATGCTTTTGGGTTGCCAATACATCTTGGTGTCAATAAATGATTTCCGGCCCAGATGCTCTGCAGCTTTTTAGCCACCCTAGCTTTGCGGTTCCATGGATGGTAATGTTAGTCTGTCAATCACTTTGCTCTAAAAAGCTACACATCTCAACTATTGGACGGATTGCCATGAAATTCACCACCATTAGTATTACTTTACATCTCCATGTGGATGTTGCATTGTGCTACGGTATGTTCTCTCTCAACCCATCCGGTCGAGGCAGTTGACCAAAGGTGGCACCAACCACTAGCCTAGTGCCTATAACAGAAAGGTACTATGTGTGTGCAGCGTAAAGGGTTCGCCCCCCAACTTACCTAGCCCTCTAACCTCCCAGCACATACCTTTGTCTCGTAGTTTCACAAGGTCTCTCACAAGAAACAATAGCTGAGGAAGCCCAAGAACCGAGACAAAACAAACACGAATAGGGCTGAGTTTCCAAGCCGAGCTCCTTTTAGTGAGGTCCCCGAGTGGCGATAGGTCAGCCTGAAGTCTGAGGGAACCAACGAGTAGCTCAACCGGACTGCACACGTGGAAATCAATCAGTGAGTTAGCACCTGGAGGGAAGTCAGAAGGAGGAGAGGGCAGAAGGAAAGAAAGCAGGAGGACAAAACAGTGTGGCGTATGGTCTAAATCTGCTCTATATGAAAAGTGCTCTGAGGTAACTTGTTATATGAAAAGGCTAACATCATTCGTTTCCCACATTTTAATTTGTCCAATCAATTTGCACTCTGGTTTATGACACACATGCATGCAAAACTGGTAACGTGTTTAGGTCTAATCAGACAAATGTTATCGTGCTAAAATGCTAAACTAGTATGGTGAACATGGTAAACATGACTTGCCAAACATCTCTCTATGTTAGCATTGTAATTGAGAGTATGTTAGCTTGAAGATGCTGGACGTCCTCCCAGATCCATGTACTTCACATGTGTTTACAACCAATCTGCAATTCTGTCATTCTGGATTTTCCTTTCTGTTTACTAGGTTATTCTGCACACGCATCTATTGCATGTCGGTCCTGGGAGAGGGGTCCCACGTGATGCTCTTTTCCATTTTTTCCCCATTAAAGGGTGTGTTTGGAGAGTTATTCCTTATCCAAGTTGAGGGTCTACGGATAGAGGGGTCTTACGCTGCAGATTGTAAAGCCCCTTGAGGCAAATTTGTGATTTCTGATAATGGGCAATATCAATAATTTTACTTGTCCGAACATGCTGATATTAGCATGTAAAACTCAATACCTAAGCCTCACAGAGCTGCTAGCATTGCTGGAAGTCTTGTTTCCAGAAAGAAAGTGGTTTAACTGTGGATTGGTGGGGGTTTTCTGAAGCACGTGTCATGCTGGAGGATTCGAAAGTGGTACCCAATTACTGTGTAGTTCACCGACTCCAGCACTTCACACCAACATGTTTACATACACCAAGTGCAACGTGGCGTATTTCTAGAAATGTAGGAATTTCATGTAGGGCATTGCTAAAAAGCTCATGCACATACAATGAACACGCAAACCTGCACTGACATAGGAGTTAAAAAATGTTTCATTCATTGTGCAGGCTTAGTCTGGCTGACCTTCATCAGGGAAAACAATCTCTGTGACAGCGGAAGGGCGGAGCGGCACAGATCCAAGAGTGCATAGGTCCCCTCCCCGTTCATTTTAATGGATAAATCAGATAGAGTAAAACAGCATGTGGACCCATTATGATCGATTCATTCATACACTGAAGAGTCAACATGGCCTGCCTGGCAAAAACAAGACCGAAAATACACTTTTTTTTTGTTCGCCCACCTCCCCACCCAAACACTGTATTTTTCCATCTCCACATAACCATTAAAATGACATGCTTAGAGTAGATTAGAATGTTTTATTATAGTTTATTGTGATAGGATTTTAATTTTTTCTTTTTTTTAAAGGTTTTATTTTTTCCAAAGAACAAACACAGCAATTAACGTTGAGGGGGAGGAGGAGAGGCAGGAAGAGCAAGAAAGGAGGGCCACATAGATAAGATAGATAGATCAATCCATAGATAGACGCATCAGGTTTGGCTTGATCCTCCCCCCTCTGGATCCACACACACACACACACACACACACACGCGCGCACGCACGCACACACGCATTTTGCTTTACAAAGAATAATCATCATCAGAGTAAGATTAATAACCGTCTGAATATATCGAGGAATAAAAAAAAAAAAAGAAAAATATAGAACACGCTGCAGAGGAAAACAGATTCACTGCTGTGAAACCCAAAAACTCCCTACAGTTATACAGTTAGCATGGAGAGAAAACAGCTAGGTTAGATAAACAGAAATATATGTATGCATGCATGTACTGTATGCAGGCTGGGTGTGTGTGAGCATGGAGGGGATGGGGAAAAAACAAACAAAAATAAAATGCGGATTCATTTTAAACGCCCCAATTCAAATACAATTCAAACTGTTTTTATGACTTCACGTATCTCTAAGTGTGCATTTATGCAATGCACACATAGAGAGTTATGTAAAGTCATCGTGAACTAGCTAGTTAGTGGTAAAATAGCAATCTGCAGATAAAGGGTCAGTTTGATTCATTTTAGCAGCTGTCCAAATCTCTCAGAGGGTCAGAGTTAAGGCAGACAGCTGATTTCAGAACAGATTATGGGGGGCTTAGTTCATTTTCTTCAGGAACAAACAGGAATTTGGCATTAAAAATAGGTAAGGTAATGGGAGGGGGTGAAGGGAAGGATGAACAATAAGTATCTGATGTAGTAAATATGAACAGTAAAATGGTGCCTATTACATTTGGGATCTTGAAGCAAAAAACATTGCGGCAGTCATCGATCAAGCTCTGAACAGTACACATTATATATCTGCCAGCTAAGTCATGGTGGAAATCTTAGCTTGCTTAAAAAGGGAGATGCCTTGACATTTTCAGTTGGAGTCTGTTCTCCACCAGGGACTTTCATTGCATCTACACGGTCCTGTTAACAGCCCGTTATCACTCATACTTGTCATTTAAAAGAAAGGGCATCACCGACCCTAATGTAACAGGGCGCCTGAGCACCTTTGGGTTTAAATGAGAATTGTTAAAATGCTAAAGAGCTGCTTGAAGTTTCAAAGCGGTTTGTATTCCAGCCCCTGGTAAAGAAATAACACAACAACATGCCAAGCGTCACCTTAAACAGCCAAAAAGCTACAGAAACCTAAAGAGCCATATATACACAGAAATGTGCCCGATAAATATAGTTAACAAAAGAAAAAAAAATGTCTTGATTTTCCTCTTTTTACGTAACTTCATAATGGCGACCACTGCTCTCAACATCCCTCAACGTTTCTTTGACTTTCTGGATTTCCACAAGGATCCATTTTCACACTCAACAGTTTGGTCTTTTATTCTCTCCCCAGACATTTTAAAACACTTTTTAAGCAACAGCCAGTTTGTAGTGTTCATTAAATACAAATCGTTTGCAAGTCAACAATAAGGACACAAAGACAAAGGGAGCAAAATAACATGATGAAAAATAGGGAAAGGAAGGACAAAATAACAGAATCTGCACTTTGTTGGACGTAAAATATCGAATGCTTCCTACACCTTACAAAATGACATACTGGAATACCAATATCATCCCTATACACACAGGCACAGCATGAAAACTGAATCAACATGTAGAAACATGTACTGCTATCAACGCGCTGCTTTATTTTCTTGAAGACATGTACAGATGTGTGTATAGACACAACACAGTGCATGGTTTATTCCATACAGTCAGTTGCTAAGAGTGTGTTTAATTGTTACCCACAGTTCTGTCTCTATCTGCACAATTAAACTCACCGTTACCAAAGATATCGTTTTTTTAAATTATTCTGAGGTACTGTAGTATTCATACAACATCCTCATGAACTAAGAGGGTGTGCAAACTAAACTGCTGGAATAGCATTATTCACATTCCAGTATGGGTGTTTAAAAAAAAAAAGAAAAGAAAAAAATGTTAAAATCTGTTAATCCAACAAAAAAAAAAAGTTTAACTGCAACACTTCAGAATTTGGTGGCTAAATCAGCAGGTGAAGCTGACTGTTCTCGTAAGACTGTAGGAAGTCATGTTGATTTATGGGGACATAGCCCGCAGACGCATAGGTATGGCCAAGAATAATAGGAAAGCCATGGCAGAGAGAAAGAGACAGAGAGAGGGAAGGGATGGATGGATGAAAGAATGGAGTGGTAGAGTAAGAGGGGTTAACAAACTGTTAGTGAGCCTGGACAGTTCTGTAGAAACGCAAGGGAGGGTTGGAGAGGGCAAGGAGGGTCAGGGTTGGAGGAGGAGGAGGGTTCTGGGGCTTCAGCAGCAGCCCCCTCCAGCCTGTTGGCCCCCCTGGCTTCCGGTCAGTGTGGAGTTGGTGGTAGGATGCTGGGGTCCAATCTTAATACCATTAGCCTGTGTGGAGACAAAGACATAGGGCAACCATAAAGACACAGAAATTAGGTTTATGGGGGGGAATAAATAAATCAGATCATCAAGCTCAAGATCTCAAGAATAATAAGTCTCTGCTACAGTTTTCCTCAAAGTGATCATTATGAAAATACAAGTATCGACCCTGAATAGTCGAAAATTATGGAGCTATAATCAAGAGCATGCTCTTTCGGTGTGAGGGCATGCTTTATTGATTTCATGCTCAGATTTTGTAATACCCTCTCTCAAACCCTGCTCTCACACTCAAGTAGCTCTAGCTAGCGCTGCTTGTGCTCAAACTGGATGCTTGCACTTGGATATGTTGTTGCTTGCACAGATTTCTTCTCCTCGCACTCAGGCTGCTTCTGTGCGCTCGCGGAATTTCTGCTCTTGGATATTTTTGTGCAACAGCCATGTCAAAATTCTCCAACCAATAGAATGCCAGCTGAAACGATCGCTGGCTCGTTTTGCAAACATAATACTGCATAGCTTTCTGAATTAGCCACATTCTGCTACACACGTTGCATACGGTCAAAATATTTTAGCTTAACTTACAGCAATATAATTAGCTTCTAAAAGCGTACTTTTGTGTTCTTTACACTGTTGGTTATGCGTCCCACCACACAGCAGCTTCTAGGCCTGTGTCTTTTGTTTGCTAGCAGACCGAAGTGACAAGGAGGCACATTCACACAATAAAAAGTCAATGGAGAGCGATGAGTTTTCCCCTGTGGTTTGGACGGGACTTTAATGAAATCTGTCTCTATGTAGCCTAGGTTCACATCCAGTATGTATCTTATGATCTGAAACCGTGGCGATTATTAAAAGTGGAAGCAAAACAAAAGAAACATGATTTGACAATCAGTCAACAATAGGCAAGATTCGACTATTCGACCCTAAATTCTTAGTCGAGGACACCACTAGAAACAGGTGGGGGTTCAAGGGGGTCCCAACAACAAACATTTTACCTCCGGACAGGTTTATCCTTTAGATAGAGGAAATGAATACGGCCTGTGAGGCTTTCCCCCGTCTTACCGCACATTACTATTATTTAATTACAAAAAAAAAAATAAACTCAATAAAACTCAACCTCAGGATGATTTATAATGGCAAGGATTTTTTAAAATTATATCTCTACCCCCGCCCCCCCAAAAAAAGTATTAGAATCACTCATTAAATGAAAAAAGGCTGAAGAATGAGTGCGCCATTGCTTTCATGGTGAGCTTAACATGGCACAGCGCCTGCAGGGGCTCCTATTAGATCACATCTTAGAGGAAGCAACAGGTTCTGCTGCGTTGCACAAAAGGTAAAAGGAAACACCAGCAGCACTCAAGGACACGAGGAGAAAAAAATAAAGCACAAGAAGCATGAGAGAGAGCACGTGGGAGAGCGAGAGAGCTCTTTCAACTCTGTCTCGCTCTCCTCCCTTCAAATGGAGCTCTCTCTCCCTCTCTCTCTGTACTGTAGCACGCTCTCAGCCTCGTTCTCCCTCTGTATATTTATCTCTCTCCCTCTCAGTGTAACTCCCCCTCCTACACTCAGTAGCAGTAGTGCCTGTGGGAAACACTGTATGCCTTTAAATCACATTTATTGAGCTAAGGCCATGTGTGAGTGTTCTCTCGTAGTGGCTGCCAACATTTCTGGTGGGGGTTCCCTCTCTCGCTCTCTCAGACAGTCAGCTGATGTGGTTTGGCTGGCTGGCTTGCCTTCACTCCGTCTTACTGTAACTAATAACAAAAACGCTCACTGGCTGGCTAACTCCAGTCCTGTCAGACTAACATTTGTTCTTGTAATGGAGTTGGCCCTTCAGCCAGATATACTCCAAACCAGACATGAACACAGACATGGTTGTGTTTGAACACAGCATACGTAGTATACAAAGATGTTTGTTGGCATAATAGTCTTAGTGTACAGGCCCACAGTTTGGGAAGGATGGATAGTGTGTACCATGAGATGATTTACGACATATTTCACAACAGGATGATATTGTTTTTAAGAAGAGAACCATCTTAGCCTAGCCTGGTTCCAGACCTCTGAATCACTGCCCATTCAGTGATTCAAATAGGCTCTGTGCACAATGACCGTTAAATCTGTCAGTTGAAGAAACTGACCAATCAGAAACTTGTAAATCGGGATTAAGAGTGCGATCATCTTCACAAATTGTTTGGGTCAAAATTAAACAAACTAACCCCACCACTCTACAAGAAATCAGCTAAAATTAACACAAAGTCAGGTTGAATGAACTAAGTGAAAGAAAATGGAAATTCAGGTCAGGCTAACATTGGCTTCTTGTTTAACGAAACTGACAACATTTTAATAGTTGAACATCCACACAGTAAATGTTTGGCCCGTGAGTCTACTGGAGCTGCTGGAGCTCTCAGCAAAACAGGAAATGCATGCTTGGATTTGTCATTTAGGCTTCAACTGAAGCATGAAGACCGAGTAGATATTTGCAGAATGGAAGCGTACTGGACAGACAGGGCGGACAGTAGATGCTCATGGTTCTGTTCATAATACACGGGGTGTCTGCATATGAGGACATGGCACGTGCGCTCTGCTCTTATGGTCCATAGGGTCATACAGTTTGGGTTACACGTGGAAGTGCACATTCACAAAGAAAAGGGAAAATGATAAAATGTATGTCATGCAGACGTTTATGGACACGCCTAGCTACGCTGATACATAAAATCATGCTTATTTTTTTTTTAATTTAAACAATTTATAAAGCCAGCTGAGTTTTAAAACATATTTTTCTCTCCGTTTTGGTCTTAACATGGTGTTTTTAAATGTATGCTTGGAAACCGGAATGTGTATTTAATGACAACCTTTTTGTTTGTTGACCAAAACAGGACGACAAAGAGATTCAGCCTTGTTTAGTTATTTCTGTGTGGAAGGCGATATTTATGAATCCGGCCTGAAAATGCCAATGTTCACACTTAACTGCAGTTTTGAAATTGGCAATTTTAATGTGGAAGTAGTATGACTAACACTTGCTGACAAGTGCATACTTGCTGACAGGCTTGGTGTCTTGACTTTCCTGCTTGGATAACTGTTCCACTGAGAAGATAACCATCTGGTTGACTGGAGAGCAAACTTACTGACTGGCTGGCTGAGTGTTTGTTTTCTTGCCGAATGACTGAGATCTTGTGGAATGTGAGGAATTTATGAGCTGGCAAGATGTAGAGAGAAAGAGGGATAAAGAAAGAGAGAGAGCTGAGGAGAGAGTGAGTGCACTGGGGAGAGGAGGAACGCAGGGAGTTTTGCTTGGCTGAAGTCAAAGGCAGCAGAGAAGAGGGGAGCGTGGCAAAACACACACTGTGGGAAAACCACACGGAGGCTGAAAGAGGAGAGGAAAAGAAGGGAACAAGGAGTGGAAGAGAGGTGGAAACGGCCTCAAAAAAAGAACAAGACTGGAGAGATTTGAGGAAGAAGGAAAATGAGAGGGAACAGTGTGTCTCACCTCATTGTTGATATCAAACACTCCCTCCTGGATCTTCTCGTAGATCTCCTTGGCTGTGTTGATGAAAGCCTGAGATAAGAGACAGGAAGTGAGGAAGGCAGGGAGAGAAGAGTTTAGTTCATATTTGCATGTCGACTCCTGTAAATGAGACTGCTCAGCTCTTATGAAAATGTTAACAAAAAAACCACATATCATTAGGAATGCAAAACAGACTGAACGCAAGTTAGATATGTTGAAGAAAAACACAACCAAGCTCTGACTGCTAAACATTCTCACTAAAACATAACTTGCTACAAATGGATGCATACAACAGTCTTCAAGATTTTTGAATGCATTTAGGAAAATCATCCTGCAGAATCTTAAAACTCGCTGGAAGTTTAACTATCATTCTACTCTATATTTTATTATTATAGATGAAAGTGTGAACAGATTTGTTAAAATAGTCCATGTATGTGGAATGTGTGTTAAATACTGGTGAGGTCATTGCACATTTAAGAGTTTGCTGCTGAACAGCACTGCATTCACACTTTGTGTCAATGGAAACACACCCTGCAGAGAAACAATAACCAAACATGGAACACCATGAAACAGATGTGTGTGGGTGAATTTGTTAGGCGTTTTATCTGTCAGATATGGGATGGCGAAGCTTCCCACCAGCATTTGACCACAAAGAAATAATGTAACTGTGACAAAAATAAAAAATTAGTACCATTCACTGAATACTGAAATAACCAGAAACCAATGGGTGGCTGGGAGAAACGATATATCAGCTGATATTTATGTTTAAAAACAAAGACTAAGTGAAAATAAAGGATCCTTTACATTTGGTTTTTCTTTTATTGTGAGCTAGCTATGTACTGAGTGGGACATTTTACAGTGTAATAAAAAAACAACTTGGACAAACTATATAATAGCGACCCTGTTTCTAAATGACATCAAATCTAGTTTGGTATTTCTTTACGGCAATTTCTTCTTACGTGTCGGTCGACATATACTGTACATCATTATGAATATATCCACAATAAAGTAATATTGAACTGCCCAATTTATCGGTCAAACTCTGATAAGTGTATTTCATGAAATGTTGAGCAATACTCATTATTCCATGTATTAATATACCTCTTTCAAAAAAAAAAAAGTTTTTATTTTATTTTGACAAGCCTGAAACCGAGTCTGTACTTCTTGGAAAGCCAGGCTCTCACTTGTTGTGTATCTGTAAGTTAAAATTACATTAAATAAATCCACTGATTATTTTTGCAAAGTCTCATTCCTCTATCCCTCTGATCAAACTACCGTTCTCTCCTTCAGTATAGCACATGGGTTAATTTCGTCCTGTCCCAGTATTCAGTTTCAACAGGAAACACACCAAGGAAGATGCTATGAAAATGCTGTTATGTTGGGACTTAGAGCTCAAAATGTAGACTATTTTAAGAAGTAAGATTTTTCACTGAGCACTATCTAAACCCTTTCAGAGCTTTTAGAGTTTAGGTGATATGATTAAAGACCTTGTTAGACAATGCAGAAACCCTTTAGAGCAAATTTGTTTTTTTTTTGTTAACAGTTGCTACAACAAAAAGATATTTGCAGAATACACACACCGAGGATCAAAGATGTTGGAATTAAGCTCCCTGCACGACTAGTCTATGACTGTGGTGTCGATGTATTTGTCTCCAAGGACAACCTCTTTGTGTTTGTGTCTCAGGGATCTAAACTGGAGATCAAGTTGGATAAACTAGAGATCTGAAATCAACGGCAATCATACACACTATAGTATGTGAAGAAACAATGAAACACTGCTACCAACTGCCTCCACACACAAATTTGTCAGACCAAAAAGAAGTGTGTTCCTTCAGCGGAGTCTTTAAAGAACTGAAATGAACTTCTATCTGACACCCAGTCTGAAATAGACTGAATGGCCCAAGGGTGCTCCCTGGTGCACTCCGCCCTGTTCACTCCTGTCCTCATTCCCTCCTTCAACACATCACTGCATCCTTTGTTACTTCAGTTCTTTCTACGTTTCCTTTTCTTGTATTTCTTGGAAACAGCAAGTTCAGAGTTGTGCAGATTGTAAAGACTGGAGAAAATTAAAGGAGGAAACAGGAATCTGAGGAGAAAAATTAAAGTAAAACATGGAGGTTTCTGATCAGCACCTGTAAACAGGCTCTATTGAGCCATGTATTGTTATAGATCTAAATTGTATCGACTACATGAGCTTCTTTATTGATAAAATTCTAACTATTAGAGACAAAATTCAGCACCTCCTGCCCTCAGATGGTACGGACTTGTCTTCAAACACAGGAATTCTAGAAGCAACTGCAACTAACTTCAATGATTTCTTAATCTAAGCCTTCAACATGTCTCTTAGATCCCATCCCACCAAGGCTGCTAAAAGATGTTTTACCCTTAGCTACCACTTCCTTACTAAATATGATCAATCTGTCCTTATTAAAAGGCTATGTGCCACAGTCGTTTAAAGTAGCTGTAATTAAACCTGTTCTTAAAAAGCCCACTCTTGATCCAGGGGTTTTATCAAACTATAGACCAATATCTAACCTTCCCTTTCTCTCTAAGATCCTTGAGAAAGCAGTCGCCAATCCGTTGTGTGACTTCCTACACAACAATAAGTTTGAGGATTTTCAGTCAGGATTTAGAGTGCACCACGGCACAGAGACAGCACTGGTGAAAGTTACAAATGACCTTCTAATTGCATCAGATAAAGGT
>JAVQJF010055662.1:0-19744 GCA_036023855.1 Gadopsis marmoratus | reverse complement strand
ACGGGGGGTGTTCCGGCGCGGGGGTTTTGTTTGTGGTTTCACACCCCCCCCCCCCCCCCCCCCCTCCCTGTGACCCTCAAGCATAAGCATATATAGCTAATAGATGGATGAATGAGGCTAATGTGGAGGACCGATCTGTGGCAGAATTGGATTTTTATATACGTATAATGTAATCAGTGTAATAATGTAACTTGGTTTCATTTGTTTAGCCAAAAACAGGCCTTGTCTGGTTATGTCCAGGAGATTTACTGTATCGCAACACATAATGATATATTAGTCACACTATCATATATGTATAGAGCAATGAATTAAGGTATGCTTCAATAGCACCATTCAGTTATTCAGTCAGTCATATCCTGCAGAGTTTGTGATACTAATTTTAATTAAGTTCTCAGCAGGGCTATAGCCAGGATCTTATAAGTACTGAGGTCGCAGTTCTGGTTTCCCCATCGCAACGCCACCCCTCTAAGAAAATGTTGACTAGCCATTTAAAAAAAGTCTGTAAAATGATTTTATAATTTATGTTACAAGTATAACCATATATGATTGTCTAAATGCTGCTTCAAAGCCGTCTCCACACTGCCAGGATTATAATTCTGGTAGGCAAATTATAAAACTCGTCATTTTATTTTAATACGTTTTGCTGTCAAAAGTAAAGATATTAAGTCTAAACAAATACCAGAATCAAGGTAAAAAACCCCACAATGTGTAATGTGTGTTTCTCCTAAAAACATTCCCAGTAACAGTACTGAGGGCATGACCTCTGTGTCCTGGCTACAGCCACGGTTCTTAGTGTCCAGTGGTACAGGGAGCAAAGAGGCTTATTTTTTCCCACTCTAGATATTCAATTTTATGGCAACCTGTTGAGTGTGATTTGTGTTCCATTCAGCTGTGAATAAAACGACTTGGCATAGTCGTGGAGATATAAAATAACCCTTATTCAGTTGCTCTGCCTTTTCTACCTTTTCTTCTCGTTTGTGTGCACCTCATGTTCTAGCTGTCCATACGCTTTTCTCCTGTGTCTTCTCAATCAATATCTGACACAGAACTGAGATCGAGAGGAGTGTTTGGGGCCGAGCAAATCCAAATCAATTCATTTAATTCTCTGTCTTTCTGCCTCTCTGCAGTGAATGGTACCTGAATGGGAACTACCTTGTGATCATTGTGTCTGTTGCAGTAATATTACCACTGGCTCTCATGAAACAGCTAGGTGAGTATGTAATATCAGTGGACTACCCATCTCATTAATGTTTCAGTCTGGGCTTACTTTGAAATCCTGTCTTGTGTTGCATTTTGCATGATTAGATTCAAGCGGCCACTGGATCTGCAAATGACAATTATGTGACAAAATGAAATGCTAAAGTGCTATTGTAGCAGCAGCACAAGTGGAAAAGGGTGATAAAGTCAGCCAATTGACTCGGCAATGTCAGCAATATTTACTTTGTTTGCTAACATCAGCCACCATATACGAATGTGTCGTGTCTTCCCTCAAGCGTTACACAGTCTGGTTTCAACAGCAGGTTTTGTAATGTTAACAAAACTATATTACTATTAAACCAAAATGAAAATACTCAGATGTGAAAATATAGGAATCAAGCTGTGAATATAATTTATAAAAAGTGGTGCATTTACTTGCCAACTTACTTTTTCCAACACACTGTAGAGGCAGACAAGGACCTGTGGAGCCTGTAGGGTTTTACACAGTGACTTGCTCAAGGACACTTGATCCAAGGGGCTGTTTGTCACCATCAAGGAGGCCGGAACCTTGGTCTTTGTGCTTAAATAGCAAGTTTTCTAACAACCCTTTATACCTTGGTGGCCTCCTAGTCACCTTCTAAATTTGAACTATTTATAAATCTTCAAGGGGGGGCGGGGCGGGGTATTGCAAAGACTGGAAACCCACACATGGATGTTTTTTTAAGGGCTTGTTAATTTCAATGTTAGAGCTTAACTCTAACAGAGAAGACTTTTCAGAGCTAAGTGAGCCTGGTCTGTCTTTCTCCTTCCCTTCTTTCTTCTGTGGCCATTTTCACTGTTGTCCTCCTGAGATGTCCCTTGCTACATGGCCTATGCCCCTGCTTCTTCAAGCCACATCTGAATTCATTATGTAGCTATGTCTGATAATTGTCAGAAAACACACTGCTAGACTGACAAGACCACACTCACTTTAAAAGGACAAGCCTTTGTTGCTCTTGTGACACACACATCCAATGCGTTTCACATGGTTGCTCGAGTGTCATGCAGTCTGTCTGCATCACAGCGCTTCGGATGAGTGAGTACGTGAAAGAAAACAGATGGAAAGAAGCAGGGAAAGCCAGTTTGGAAGTGAGAAAAGGCTTACTGGCTGACCTCTTGTAAGAAGTCTGTCTCCTGCTGAGACATCAAGGACAATAGAGTCGATCGGTGCAGTCCAGTAATGAGTTCCGAGTCCCAGCATATTAAATCAAGTCTAGCCACCGCGAGGCTTGAGGAACATGTAACCGAAGATACAGTTCAGCAGGAAAATGCTGCTTTACCTCACTAGTGATTATTTGGTAGAGTTAAGCAGGTTTAAGACATTATAGATATCTTAAATTAGAAGGTTCTCCATGTTAGCCTTAGTGCAATGCATTTCAGATTAAGCATGAATGTAATCCCAAATAAGAGAAATGCTAATAAAGCGTTTGTCTTTTAGGATACCTGGGATACACCAGTGGCTTCTCCCTGAGCTGCATGGTTTTCTTCCTCATTTCGGTATGTCCTCTGACTCTTGGTATACGTGTAAACTAGACATCGTGTCTTGCTTCCTGTTTCTTGTCTGTTGGAAGCATTCAGATGCAAGAAGATCTTCTTTTTTCACCTTCCCACCACCTCTTTAGTATTCCCTACTCTGTCTTCTCATTGCCGTGGACTAATGTTTGCACGCTGCGGTTCCAGGCTGTGTTGGTTCTTTCTCTGACCTAGTTTTGGCTGTGTGAGCTGTAATCCACGCATTGCTTTCTCTCTCTTCCTCTGGCTCTCTCAGTGCCATATTTTCTGTCTGTCTGTATGCTAACTGTGTCCCACAGCCTTTTGTTTCTGCTCAACGCCACTCCTCTGCACTATACAGGTTATCTACAAGAAGTTCAATACCCCGTGCCCATTTGTGGACTTTGCATTCAATAGCACTGCCGGCGTGCTGAATGTCAGTGCCCCCGACCCTGGTGGGGAGGATGATCCTGCCTGTATTCCCAAAATGGCCAACCTCAACTCACAAGTAGGTTTACGCATGTCACTCACGTCTGAAACTGCAAATGCACCTCCAATGCCATGCCCACTGACAGGCAGCCACTTATGTCATAGTCATCTCCAGCATGCTGCCAGTGACCGTTCACAATCCAAGCATGGAAATCACACTTGGTTTGAAGCACTCGGTTGCACTCAGAAGGGGATCGGGGCTTTCATCACACTGTTAATGAGAGAAAATAGTTTGCGATTAATGCAAGGCTCAAAGATGGGCCGTGACCCCTGAGCTGTCTGCTCCTGTCAGCAGAAGAATAGAAATTGCTTTGGCATTCTGTTGCTCACAGTGGATCATCACAGTTTGCCCTTTGTGGGCCAAAGAACTAGGTAATGAGCGAAGTGGGAAAGACCTGACATTTCTCTAAGTACCCTTATTTTCTTACACACCGTACATACCTTCACAACAGGTGAAGACTCCTGAAAGATTCTTAGTCACAGCTAGCTGCTTAAATTTGATTGATTATAACATTATACTACTTTTTCTTTCTATTTACTTTCCAAAGCATTAGCAGATACTGACCAGGTCTCCCTATTTTATTTATGAAATCAAGTGTTTATTAGCATCTTTTAAAGATGTATGGGAGTTTCCTAACCCGGGCTAGTAAGACCAATCCCTCCTGCTTAGCAGCTTATAAGCAAGGAATTCTAAAATAGGCAAAATCTGGTCCGAGAGCCAGGCCCAAGTTAATCACAGGGAAACAATTAGCTCTCTGTGATATGTCTGAGGGAGTAATGGGCAGTAAAGCGCGAGGTTGGTGGTAAGACGTCTGGGATGGCGCTGCTGTATCTATGGTGACCTGTTGGGGTTCATTTTCAGACGGCCTACACCATCCCCATCCTGGCGTTTGCCTTTGTGTGCCACCCCGAGGTCCTGCCAATCTACACAGAGCTGCGCAAGTATGTTCTCATAATGGAAAACTCCTGCTAACGTTTGGATGAGAAATCCGTTGCATAACAAAGGGGAAAGCTACTATGTCTGATTTGTGCTTGGCTGATCATAACCTAGTCACATGCACTGCTTTTTCACTTTATTTTGAAATGCATTGGCACTGCTTGTAGGACGTAGCATGTTGTTAGTTTAAATTTATCATCCTGCTTTGAACCACTGTTGCTTGTTTTTCCCCCCCAAGATTAATTGCGATGTGTTATTGAATCTTTGCAGCATATACCTGCAACAAAGGTATCCCTGCAGTATTTCATAGTAACTGGGCTACATGCCTTTTTATATATGCGCATATTCAGTAATTTGACAGTGGATGCCCTGATGGTGTGTGTGTGTGTGTGTGTGTGTGTGTGTGTGTGTGTGTGTTTACGTTTGTGTGTGTGTGACATCACATGGCAATATTTTCTGATTTCAGTCCCACCAAGAAAAAGATGCAGCATGTGGCCAACATCTCCATTGCAGTCATGTACAGCATGTACTTCCTGGCTGCCCTTTTTGGATACCTAACTTTCTATGGTGAGGCCTGGTCCTCCGCCCATTGCAGAATATTCTGTCTCTCACTTCCTCTTGCTTGATGTGTCCATCTGTCTGTCTCTATCTATCTGCCTATCTGTCTAGTCATTTTTGCTACACTGCTTAATTTAGCTTCTTTATTCCTTTTATTCATGCTTCTAATTAGTTAATTATAGCAATGTCATATATTTGTTTTTATATTGGCACATTATTAAGGCTGAATGTCATAGCAGAACAGTGATTCCCTAGGCTGTAATGCATCATGATGCATCTGCCCCCTCTAGTGGTCATAATGTAGATCTTACAATAACCATTTATACTGCTAAAATAATGTGCTGTACTGAAAAAGCATCTTGATTTATAAAGGTTTTATTAGATATAGTAGCATATTAATGAAGTCATTTTAACTATATTTAGGAGGTTAATAAAGCATTATTCACATTATGATTTGTTATAATATATACCAGTTAATATCAATAGTTTACTTATACTATAGTGACATCCTTATTAATTAATATTATCAATACAAATGATGTTTTGTCAGCTGGTTTGGGAAGTAGTGCTATTCCCTCATCATTCTACTCTATCTTCCTCTCTTTTGATCTCTTACAGGTGAAGTGGAAGCGGAGCTGCTTCACACGTACAGCCGCATTGACCCGTATGACACTTTGATTTTGTGCGTGCGTGTGGCTGTGCTCACTGCTGTCACACTCACTGTGCCCATTGTGCTCTTTCCTGTAAGTACAATTTCAACTAGGTTCAAGTTTACACATTGGCTCACGCCGGCAAATTAGAATAACAGTTATTTTCTTCATGTGGTGGGTTCGAAAATACATTCAAACAATTGAAAACGGCTTTTTTATTTATGTTATGATCAGGTACGGAGAGCGATCCAGCAGATGGTGTTTCCCAACAAGACCTTCTACTGGCCCCGTCACATCGCCATTGCCTTCATTCTGCTCACATTCATCAACCTGCTGGTCATTTTTGCCCCCAACATCCTGGGCATCTTTGGGATCATTGGTAGGTTAGACCAAACCTGGGACAAGGGACGACATTTATACAGACTCAGTTACTATTAGAGGAACCCTGACAAATCCTGAGTAGCTTTCATGGTTTCTTTAAAGTCTACATATAAGTGGATTACGCATGCTTCCTTTATACATTATTACAGAATCAAAGTAACAGTTCTTTATAGAATACCTGTTTCTGGATGTTCCCGAATGAATGTCACGTGCAAATGAAGTCATATTTTTAAATTTAAAGACTGCTGAACATGAATGGAAGTGATTTCAAGAACAGCAATTCAATATTTAGAAAGAGATCTTTTTTCAGATGAGCAGTACTTTTACTCCAAAACAGGCTCATTCATCAACATTCATTTCTGAGAATAATTTTGTGGGGGGGGGATTTGTCTGCTTTCCAGGTGCCACGTCTGCCCCTTGTCTCATCTTCATTTTCCCTGCTATCTTCTACATTCGTATTGTACCCAAAGAAGAGGAGCCCCTGCGCTCGGTCCCCAAAATCATGGTGAGCGCCTCATGAGAAAAACAGAAAATTAAATTCATTTTAGCTACATTCATGTTAGGTGAGGTTACATGAAGGTGATCTGTCTAAAAATATAGCATCACTATACGGCAGATGCTCTGTGGATTGAACATCACTAAACACATAGAGGGAAGAAATTAATTCACAAATGGTGCATGTGAACCAAAATAGGGAATGTTTGAGGTACAGTACTGAATAATATACAATAATATAGAACTTTTCTTGTCTCTTCAGTGAGTCATTTTGTTTTAAACGTATCTAAAAGCTAAAATTAAAAACAAGATACATCGGTATCTACATATTTGTCAGCCAATAAGTAACAAAACATTGAAGTGCAGAAATGTTTTTTCAGCTGTAAAATGTCTTACTCGGCACGTATTCTTTAAAAAAAACAAGTATAGGGAAACTTAACACCAGACTGAAAAGCAATGTTTTGCTGGCCTCTCTTGTTTAAGGTTTCGAGTCTCTCTTTCACCTCTGACCACAACCAGCTTCACTGATAGGTGTGATCAGAGGTGTGATCTATTGCACCTGTAGCTGCACCCAACAGTGAGGTCACGGTGTACTCACCTGCCCTGAAGTACACGTCTACATCACTGCAGCAAGGTGAGAACTTAAACTGGAGGTCAGCAAAAAAAGAAACAAAGGTTTTCGGGAGCTGTTAAGTTACTCTTTAAGAGACGCTTAAATAAAATAACAAAAAATACTGTATAATAGTGGCTGAAATGTTATTAGACTTTTCATCTATTATCTAACCCAAATAAATTTCAAAAAAGAACTAAAATAACACTATTGGTTGTGTTTTCTACGCCCATAGGTAAAGTAGAACTGACAAATTTGTCTGGTTAAAGTCAATCACGTGTTGTAAATGCTGTAAATATCATGACTCACTCATGACTGACTTAGTGTTTCTAGAATGATCGCTCTACCTACCGTTCTGTGTCCCTCTCTTTAACTCATCACTCCTTCTCTCGCCTAGGCTGCCTGTTTTGCTGGGATAGGCTTCCTGTTTATGACAATGAGCCTCAGCTTTATCATCATTGACTGGACATCGGGCACCAGCAATGCCAGCAGTGGTCACTAGGCACCACCTTCCTTTTTTTTTGTTCAGGTTTTTATAAATTGTTTATTTAGATATGTGTTGTAATGTTACTGTTTTTACTTTGAATAATGTTTAGTGTTGAAGATGCCCTATCTTTTCCATTAGAGAATATTGGCCACAGAGGGAGGAGTCTAGAGTCAAAGAAGGCTCTCTATTACTGCACAATAAGCTCCCACTCTAATGATGTTTCATTGTACTGTGTATCCTGCCAAACAGTGACTGCAGATCCAGGCCAGTAGACTTTCTTGGTAAATTGATCATGAATTTACCAAATAGGCCAGGTGCAAAAAGATATATGTTGTTTTGGAGGCTGTGCCTTGTGACATGGATGTAAAAGTCCCGGTGTTGGTTGTGAACATCTGCCACCTTACTATCTCTCTGTTGTCCTGAGATCATCTATGATCTGCAAACTGCTACTCAGATCATAATACACATTCTGAGGCACCTCCCTTTTTAACTTTTGAATGATAGACAATTAAATTATGATTTTTATGTCTATTGTTATTATTATTATTATTATAATTTATTTGAATATCTACATCTTTGCCATTCTGTGCAACTGCAGAGTAGGAAGATAAGCTAAAGGAATAGTTCAACATTTCCAAGAAATTGCTTTCTTGCAGAGAGTTAGATGAGAAGATTGATAGCGCTTGTGTCTGTACAGTAAATTTGAAGCTGCAGCCAGCAGCTTTTTAGCTTAGTTAACATGTAGACTGTAAAATGTTGGAACTATTTCTTTTAAGGTGTGCAGCCTTTAGCTCTTACTCCACTAACGTGTGCTGCTGCTGTGAATTTTTAGGGTTTTCTCCCCTCTGGCAAAGATGCAAAACCACAAAAAGTATGTGGTTTAGTGTTGTGAGCACATTTATTCTAACATTCCTACATAATATGATCTAGATGTATATTTTTATTAATCACTACTTGATGAGAACCTCAGAAGATGCAGTATAGACTGATGACACGATGCTCAACTCGGTCTCACATGAGGCGCTCTATGCCAGAGAGGCGGGTTTCAGGTTGGGAACATTTTTAAATGGTTCTTGGCTGTCCAGGCGACTACATAAAAGACTATATTGTGCACAGAGCTTTCTTTTCACTATTACTGCAGCAGGGACGGTGATAAATGGTAATGAAAAGCTCATGCGTTGGATTGTACAGAACACATGTGATGAAAACATGAACGTTACCGCACAGTGTTCTTAATCATCGAGCAGGGATGATTTGATGTGTTGTTTCTGAACATTCACTGGAAGTAATCAGAGATAACCAAAACATGTATTACAAAAACAACAGGGTCGCTCCATGACGTGGTTAGTAATGTGGTGTCTGTAAATAGTTTGGTGTCCAGCACAAGCTTGATCCCTAATTAGAAATGACAGACGTAGGATTACTGTCTCTTTAACAATGTTGAAAAGTTGGTGGTTAGCAATAGCACTTTCCTTTAATAAGCACAACCTCTTGTAGCCATTAACACGTTGAAACACAAGCACTTGATTTGTGAGAAATTCACACATTGGATAGATGTGATTTAAGGGCATGTCCCTTTTGTGTAACTAAATCATTGATAAATCAATCAATCTAATGTAGATTACGTGAAAGTTAACAATGTATCGATGGTTTAATATGGATGTGTCCTCAAACATTACTTGAAATAATGTTACAGTTAGCTTTCCTGTGAGCCCCTGCGATCATTAACTTCCTCCTCTGGTCCGTTCTGTAGACAAAACAAAACTAATCAGTAGGATGTACTGTTGGAGGTTTTTAACGTGTCCGTGTTGTTTAAAAGAGAAAACATGGCTCCACTGTATTTGAACTATAGTACCTATATGCATTTGTGTTGATAAACCTGGACCTATACTCTGATCAGAAGTTGAATTCAAGTATTCACCTGCTGCCATCGATAGATTAACTGTTGTTTTAAACGTCATGTTAAATGTTTATTCGGCCGTATCCGTTGAATCGAGATGCAAAACCTGTTGATGATTTATTTTATGTTTGTTTTTTTCTTTCCTATATTTGTCCGTGGTATATCATCAGTAGTATAGTTTGGGTCATGTCTGACTTCCTCGATGCTTCTTGGCGGACAGTAACCCACTAACTTGGAGTTGTTAGTGAGCTGGTATACTTGCCTACATGTCTTTTTTTTTTTTTTTAAATGATACATTCTGTTACACCCGACTACAGTGAGTGCTGTATGGGTAAGTCAGTATTGTCCTGTCAATTTGCTACACAACAAACTTCTTTTAATCCCTGTGTTTTTATTTTATTTTATAAAGATTATATCTAGATATTTGTTTGTATGTGTCTGTATACAGAGGGAATCATCTGGATCAGCCACTGGGGCATAACTTAGTGTTTGGTGTTGTTTAACCAATGCAAGGGTTATATTTATCCACAACTTCCTGGTCCCAGCTTGACCTTTTTAGTTTTTGGCTGTATGTCTTTTATAAAACCATTTGTTAAATCTATTGAGTGTCATAAACAGTTTTTCAATGGTGTACACACAAACACACACACACACACACACACACACAAAACCTCACAACACGCAAACAAATTAAAACAAGGAGGCCACAAAGTGAGGGGATACACTGTTAGTGGCTGATACAAGATGACCTCTATTTAGATCTTAGTGTTGTCAGTCTCCCTCTGTGTGTGATTTAATGAAACATGTCTGATTGAATAGAAACATATTGACATCAGCCAGCATTTATAAATAATGTATATAAATGTATACCCTTTATATTATATATGCATATCTAGTTTGTACAATGTAAATAGCAATTCTAGTTTTAGCCAATTAAAAATATAAATGTAATCATTTTCAAAGTGCTTTTAAACCTTTTTGTCCTTCGATTCATGTCGATTTTATTGTATCTCTATATATTTTAATATGTTGCTGGCAGTTATTGTACTGTAAAAAATGTTGCAATAAAGATAATGAGGTAACAAAACTTTGATCTTTTATCATCTGTCAGATATGATCCCATTGCCCTCCACCATAATGTCTAATTAAATGTTCTTGGAAGCAGGAGACTGTATATGCACTGACTTTTATGACTCAGTCCCTCGCCTACATTATCATTCCTAAGTGAAACACTTGAATATAATGCTTCTATAATGCATTCTTCAATCTATTGCTTAGATTTTATGTGTGAAAAAGCAGATAAATAACAGCTTCAAATGGACACTTGGCTGTGTAATGAAATTTTAAGACACTATATGTAGTCATTATGTGTAGTTTTAGTTGTATTATATATTTCAAATGCATATAATTATTCTGTCGAGTTCACCTAAATTAAGTAACGAGCACTGTGTCTTTGGCAAAGAAAATGCATGCAATTTAAATGGTAAGACTTCAATCTTAGTAGTACAAAAGTGCTGTAATAAAAGGGAAATGTTAATTCCTCACTGGAGGCACAGGAACTGATCCACAAGGTGACACTGTAGAGCTATAACCCTTAGCTGTGTGGAGCTGTTACCACCATGCAGCATAACAATGTTAGGGATTTTATACAGCGTCTACTTAAAATTTTAATGATCTAGTTTGTATTGGGCTCATTTTGAGTCTCAGTTTTGACATCATGCTGTCAAAAGCGGCTGCTATTCTAACAAGTGCTTTAAATGACAATCCTACCCTCAGCTATTTACATAAACCAATTTGGATTAGCAATATTTAAAATACATCATTTTTGTTTTCCTGCTTCCTTCAAATGTTCACCATAAACGGAGACATTCCTACATCCAACTTAAAGCTTATTAAATGTATTTGGGCAAATGCAGAAACATATCAAATGATACAGACTGCAGACTGAACTTGTACAGTTTTGGGGTACTTGTACTTCATTTACTTGCACACCATTATATTTCAGAGGGAAATATTGTATTTTTTTTTTATCCCACTACATTTTTCTGACAGCTAAAGTTACAGATTATTTTGCTGATGTAGATAATTTTGAAGATTAAACAGTGAGACAACCCTTTCATAAAATGTGAAGCATTGTTATATTAAAGGACGAAACAGTATATAAAATCTCTCAACCAGCTACAACATTAAAATTGTGCTTATGAATTATTACATCAATAATAATAATAATAATATATCTATATTAATATAACATTTTTGAGAGGGCCCTATTTCTACTTTTACCTAAGAAGAAATGAACAATGAATACTTTTTCCCACCACACGACATGTACTGGTTGTGCTAGCTAGCTGTTTGCCAAAAACGTAGCCTGTTAAAGAGAAAACAAACAACAAGATCTCTTCCAACAATCTTCTGCTCAGCTGGGCTACACAGCTGCCCGACCTTTGCCACTTGGGGCAGTAATTCACATGAACTCGAATGCTGAGGGGCAGGTAGGCTGTTTCCGACAGCTCTTGAAGGGAACAGTTGACTACATTTCCCATGAAGCACTCGGAGTGGGCGTTTTTCTCTCCCCCGGTGAAGGTTCTGCTGCTGCCGCTGCTGCAGTTAAGTTGGGAGGTGACGGCGCTGTCTCGCTGTTTCGTCGGGCGGAGGGGAACTTCACGGCGGCTGCGGGTGTGGCTTCAAACGTTCTAAATCTCAACGCGGGGGAAAGAAATGCGTAGCGGCAGCGGGGAGTAAAACAAAACAACAAATATAAAGCAGCGACGATAAATATCCTCTGAAAAGTGGCCCGTGTCCGGTCACTGGAGGCAGGAATCCGTGTGCTCGGGCTTCAACAGCTGGAATACTTTTTTCTTCTTTTTCTTCGCTGAACTTCGTGGGCCTTCTTCGTGTGTCTCGCCAGCTCTTCTCGGTGGTCTGCTGCTGTGGGAGCTACCGAATTAGCTAAAAGTCAAGCGTCCACAAAAAAAGTTTTTTTTTTTTTTTTTCCCCCGGTCGCCGTGCAACTTCTCCAAACCACCACCGCTGGACAAGTGACCGACCGGCCGACGAGTCTTGGGGTGGGGGGGGGAGATATCGCACACTAGAGATCCAAGTTCACGTCGCAGAAGAAGAAGAAGAAGAAGCTCGTCCTGGTTGTTGTTGGGGGGTTTTTTTTTTTATGCTTGTCGTTCGGACTCCGTCGCGTCTGTCGCCACTCAGCCAAAAAGGGGAAGTCGTCTTTCTCAACTCCAACCCTTGTTTTTAAAATAAGGGGGATCATTCGGCCGACATTAATTTATTTTTCCCCCCGGTGATATTTGCCCACTAAGCAGCAGTCCTGAAGCGCGCACTAGGAACCATGGGTTGTACAGTTAGCCAAGAAGATAAAGCGGCGGCCGAGAGGTCTAAAATGATTGATAAAAACCTGAGAGAAGATGGAGAGAAGGCGGCCAGGGAAGTGAAACTGCTGCTGCTGGGTGAGTACTCCGTTACAGCAACTCACACTGGGTTTACAAAGGGACCACATCACTGAAAGGCTACAAAGAAAGTACAAATCTCACGCACCAGGATGACAGACAGAAAAAAGCCTATGAATAAGTAATCTTTTTTTTTTTTTTTTTTTGCCCCATGCTATTAATAGCAACATTTTTGCTCTAAGGAACAACGTGGCCTTCAGTCTTCGTCCTTCACACCATTAGAGTGGTTTCCCAGCCACACGGGAGCTGTGAAGTGTTCGGGCTGAGTGGTCACCCACCTCCTGGAGGGACAAACGTGGCAGCAAGAAAGGCCACCAAGGTTGTGCGAGTGCACTTGGACTTGACACTGCGGCACCAAGCTGTGTTTAAAAAGGAGCATGTCATTGTGTACTTTGCCTTCATTCTTGGCACTGCTTTGACGTAAACATGTGGGTTTTGTTGGGGAATGTTTTGGGTTGAAACAGCACCCTGCAGCACATGTCCCTGCCCGGCAAGCAAAGGGATGGAGGACACGTGTTTATTGCTAGAAACTGGATGTTCAGTGAGGGGTCAGAGCAGAGTGCCTGGTTTCTTCATGTACAGGACAGTTAACATGGGCAGTCTTAAGGTTTGCAGTGGTTTCCTCCCACCAGGACTGAACTGAGGGGGTCTGGTTGATAATGAGTGGTCTGTCTGCTGCTTGGACACAGTGTGAACACCCTTGACTGTTCCCACCACTGTCCTTTTTATATATATATATATCACACACACACAAAGCAACTGATGAAAATTCTTCTTGGTAGCAAAGAGAGAATGACGACACTTTCCCAGGCTTTTAACTTTCTGTCTGAGGGGTTGAGAATGCTGCTTACAATGGTCCCATACCATTTTCTACCTCCCTACCTTTTTATGGAGCAAGGGTCCTGTAAGCTTTAAAGCCTCACTTGATATGCATGAGATGCGGAAAGAAAGGGAGTAGCCCAATCTGAGGCAACTTGAAAGACTTTCTTTAGACTTTGTTCGCTGCCTTAAAATGATTTTTCTACTAAAGCACGATGTGGCGGGAAATGAATTAACACCCAAGCAAGACATTTTCAAGAACATGATCTAAGCATCATGTATGGAGCCTTTTAACGAAACAACTTTCTTTTTTAGTTTGCACTACTCTCAAATACTCTTTTCTTTCTAAAGCTTGTTTAAACATCAACATGAATTGATGGGGAACACATAGGCCCAGTGTGTATTTCCTCTGGGTCTCTGAGGCGACGGCTGGTTGTTAAGTTGTGCCCCTGGTTAGAAGGCTAATGACATGCTCTGCTCGGCACAGCAGGTTTCATATCAGTAATTACCATCCAGTGCAGTATGTGGGGGTTGGCAGGAATTGTAGGAGAAGTCTGAATTTGAACCGAGGGTTCATGAATGTGTGCGTAAAGCCTCGGATGTCATGCAAGTAAGAGTTTTCCCTTCACTTGTGCTCTTTGAATAACATGTCGCAGCACGCAATAAACATGGAATGTCTTGTGGAGGATTTCTGGTGAAATTCACCTCCTAGTTGAATGCTAAATGCATTAATAATACCTCATTCCTTTTGTACTGTCCTGCTGGCAGACTTAAGTTAAAGACGGTGTTTCAGTTTAACTGCATTATTCTTTCCTTGGAGATGTAGCCCGTTGAATAAAGGATGCTTTGTTGCCGTTTGTAGTTGTAGCTGAAATCATGTTCTATATATCGAACAGCAGTTTGTGTGATACAGGTGTGACATCCTTCCAGAGGTGCTACATCACGCCTCCAGGTATGCCTTTTTAGCGCTCACATCTGCTGCCATGGTATCTGTTGGAACAGCTGAGAAAAGTCTCACTGCTTCCTACACCACTAAGTGCCGTCTGTCCAGGAAAGCCTGAAACTATAAATCGTAATCCCATGTGCCTCCTAAAGCAAACTCGAGTGACCTGAAAGATGAGGCTCATTTCTGCTAACAGGCAGAGATGGAAATGATGGATTGTTTTTTTATTTATTTTTTTTTGGAATCAACTCTTCCGTCATCGTCTTCCTTCAAGAACAGGAAGTCTAACAACAAAAAATGTTGCTGCTTTTCTATTTTACCTGGTGTAAACAATGAGATTCAATAAGGAAATTCCATGGTAACCACTTTCCTCTAATTATGCCTTACCAAAAAGAAGGCCGTGCTAGATAGTTTTGTCTTGTTATTTGTCCCCAGAGAAAGCCATTAGTTAATGTAGCAGAGAGGACTTCACACCGCTGAGGCTAAAGCTTTCATTAAACAGGAAGCACTCATTCACAGGCTTCGCCGCTGATTCTGGTCTTTGATTGACATTTAATCTCCTCCCCGTCCACAAAAAAAATGTTGCTGCTCACTTCAGTGGATTTTCTCTATTCTCTACCTCGCTAACCTTTATTTATTTTTTATTTTTCCCAGCTTCAGCACAAATGAAAAGTTCCATTTGGCAGCTTGCTCTCTGCTTAAACTGTGAGAACAGCAGCCTGGTAGTAGGAAATATCTGTGAACACACACAATTCAGTGTTGATGAGGAGTTGCTGTTATGTAAATACGTTGGCATACTGGATGCATGCATGTGGGCACCGTAGAAAGGAACATCGACTTCTAACAGGAATATGTAGACGCCGTACTAAAATATCGTCTGCTTTCAAAGTTCTATGTGTGTGCACATTAAAGACGTGTGCGGCACATGTGTGCAGTGGAATACATCGATGTCCCTCCACAGCTGTCGGCTTGACAGAGGTGATAAATGAAGGAAAATAAAGGCAGTTTTATCAGGCTGCGGTGAAAAAACCCCGCTAATCATGTTCTTAGAAGAAAAACAACTTGGTTTATTTTAAGGCTTAAAAACAACTGATATGGCCGCACTGTTGTTCATCTCAATTGAGGATAGTAGATGTGGTGTTCTTTTATGAGATGATATACAAGGCATGCGCTGCAATACACATTACATTCTCAGTTTATGACTTGCTCATAGATTTGGTGCTGAGTTGGCTTGGATGCCATTACACAGCTCTTGGTGGTCACAGCAATAAAGCCCCGAACAAGTAACAATGTAAGGCTGACATACTATTTAGGCCGAGATGTAAAGAGAAGCTTGTGTAACTCGAGCACAGTCTCCTTGTGTTCTTTTTTCCCCACTGGTCATTATTATGAACCAACATTGAATTTTTTTTAACCACAGACAGAAGAAAAAACCCAACACATGACATAAAACCAGTCATTTTCTCTTCCTCTTTTGCATCTGGTCTCTTGAGTGTGCGTGAGGATGCTCACTCATTAATCAGCATGCTTTTGTTAAAGCCTTGTTCGAGACGTAGATTAATGGACTTGCAGTGAACGATTTCCGCAGTTATTGGATGATATGAGTCGATATACTGGAACAGTGGATATTATGATATTCAATGTTATCTTGTCTAGAAAAGACTGAAAACTATCTAATACCTATTGTGAAAATCATGAAGTGTTTGCCAATGTAATTGTGGCATAACTACCAGTTTTAATCACCTGCTGATGGTGTCTGGGAATCGCTACCTGTTTGTCAGGCACAAGTTAAATGCTGTTCATAACGGCTGCTTGACGGGGGAATCAGGGTGGCAAAATAGCACCGGCCACCAGCTAAGAGTTGGTAAAATGTGAAAGTGGCTGGTAGATGTTCACATTTTAAAAAGCTAACTTCCTCAGTCAATATCCAGTTTCGATCTCGCCGTCAGAGGTCTGTCTTGCCTTTTATTCTGCTTTTCTGTTTCTTCCTGCATTATTTAACCCATACACACGCTGTTCGTATCCCAAATGGATTTTCCTGGAAGCGTTTATCTTGTCCTGCAGTTAAGTGTCATCGCCTGGAACAAGGTTTCACCGCCGTACCCATCAGATAAACGTCTGGTATGAAAATGATTGGAGTTCAGAAATGGTCTTTTAAAGGCTCAGACAGTGATGTAATTCACACCTCCTTTTGAACCGTGTTTTGAGACATTTGATATTAAAGAAGATGGGAAATCTATTTACTGCTACTACTACTGTAAGTTGTACCCTAATAGTTACTAGTACTACTTACTAAGAGTTACTGTTGGAGCACTTTGGGAACCATTTCAACGGCTGAAAGGCACTATATAAGTAAAGTCCATTTACCATTGACCTAATATTAAGACTATACTATATTTTTAAATGTATCAATTCAGTTTGGTATTATTGTATTTAATTTCCTTGTTGCAGTGAAAGGCCACATCCAAACACTTCAAGGTGAGATTTTAGCTCTGTCACTCCGCTGTCACACATCTTCAAAGGCAGCTTCCTCCTGTGGGTTCCAGGGGAACAAACAGTTACCTTCATTTCACTTAAATGCTTTGATTAGGTAACTTTCTCTAAGCTTAGCACTGTAGACACCGTATTGATCAGTGAGAGAGAGGGCATCTATTGACTCTAGCCCAGCCACTGCTGCCATTTGTGAAAGCCATTAATCTAAGCAGGGTTGAGCTGGGAAACCTGAGCTATAGTATGGTTAGAGAGGCAGGGAGCTCCAGCCTCTCTCTGATCTGATCTCGTTATTACATCTTTGCCAGCTGGCGATTAATGGTGTTTGACTGGTCTGCAAAATTCTGGGAAAGGTGCTCCCGTCAGGCTCAATTCCCTTTCCATTTCCTCTCCTACAGCTAAAGGTTAAAGGGGTCGTGATCAGAAACACACAGGAGGAGTATAACATAGCAGGAGTTAAACCTTTTTTAAATCAGGTTGCAGTATTTGTCCAAAGACTCTGAAACCCATCCTGAAATAAACCTGAAGACATTTTTCATATTGCATAGGTGTATCTTGCGCTGATTGAAAGAGTTAAGTTTCAGCAGCACGTTGTAGACAAAACTTAAGCCTCCAGCACAGTCACCTATTTACTGTAGATAGTCATGTTTGATGATGACAACAGAAGGTGACATGCTCTGCTGCTGGTCAGCCCATGTGGTCAGGGCTGCATAGACACAGAGTTCCTCCCTCTTATTAAAGTCAGTGTGTGAGTTTTAGTGGGTGTTGGGTGTAATTACAGTTGGCTGATTATAGAGACCTGGCTTTCTCTGGAGAAAACCAAGTCAGTCTGACCTGTTCCACAGGTATAGAAACAGCTCTACATCCGAGGGCCTGCTCTGGCAATAGAGGACACCTTTACAGCTCCCCAAGAAATCTCATCTGAACGTCAGCTACTTAGCAGCTGCATTGTAACTGATATTTACTGCAAGTGCTATTGGCTGACATTTCTATGAGGTTTATCAGGGGAGCTGCTGCCCTGTGTTTTAGGGTGACTTGACCGTGTTTACTCAACAGTCTGCACCACAGTGCTCCTGCCCAATTAGCTGTATGACGCACTGGATAGCGGATCTGTGAGTGTGTATTTGAAGGGTCCTGCAATTACAGGGACAGCTCCGAAGATAAAGCCTACTCCTGCAGACTGTGTGTCTCAGTGCAAGTCCACTGGGACAAGGCTGCACTATCCTCTCTGCTCTGGAGATACTGAGCGCTTAGAAAATCCTTCACCGCTGCCTCAATCGCTACCTCCACACACAGCTCATATCTGCTTTATACCTGCTGTTTCATAAAACTCTACAGTAGCATAGAGTAGAATATTTCAGTGAGGAAATAATTAATTTTTTGTGTGTGTGAGTGGTAAGTGTTTTGAGTGTAGCCCTCTCAGGGTTCACCTCAGCTCCGGTCACCACGGGGTGTGAAGATGTTTGACACGGGACTAGATCACAAGCCCAATTCTCTGTGCACGTCTTTTACCTCCGACAGTGTGTGTAGGAGGGGGGAAGTAGATACTGCAGCATGCAGGCCTGCAGACAGCCCTGCACAGACACAGGAACAGTTGCAAAATGCACAGCTGTCTGAGTCAGAGACAGAAGGATGTAAGCCAGGCTCAAGAACGTACAAAGAACGTACGTTTTCTTGGTGTCAGTTCACCCAAATTACAAAAAACAAACACAGAAATATATAACAGACCGACTTAATTATATGGGGATCCAACCAACCATGTCGATATGAGAGTCAGCCCAGTATGATGAAGGCGAATGGCATTTCCTTTGCAGTGCTCAAAGTCCTGAAACATTAATCAACTTGTTTTGCCAGAATTGATTTAAGTCTGCTTATTTTGGACACTTGGCACACATCACTTTTCACTAGGAGCTGCTTTCCACCACAGATTAAAAACTGCTGAGCGTCATCAAGCGTGTTGAGATGAGCTCTGTGGATTATCCTGAGTAACTGTTAGTGGATAGAAATGCTGCTGATGAGCTTTGTAAATCTTATTTCTCAATGATGTGAGAACCACAAACACAGTTATATTCACCCCCCATTGTATTGGAGTGGTGGCCCGACTCTTGAGTAGTGGAGATGTGAAAACCTGGGCAAACAAAACCTAATGTATCTGCATGACTAGACACTGCTAGGGGTAAGAGAAAATGTTTTGTTCTTTTCTTGTATTTTAGAAGAACTGACCTGCTCATGCACACCAGTGAGTAGTGTATGCAGTCTTTTCTTCCATATTTTGCCCCAGGGCCAGAAAAACCTTTATGTTCCAGTTTCAACTCAAACTTGATTGACATCATTCTGTTGGGTCCATACAGTGCTCCTGTTATGCTGCTTATATAACAGCAGGCACAGCATCACCACAGATGTCAAAGTTCATCTCTGTTTTATATATTGCTTACATTTTCAAGTGCGTTCAGGAAGTGGGGGCTTTCTTTGTCTGACCAAGTCATTCAACACACACACAGCAAACCAGTCTCCCCTCTCTCCCCTCCCACAATCCCATTTCCTTCTTTTTGCCATTATAGGAAATTAGCTCACTTCACTTCCCCTCCATCCTCATCGGGTTATCCTATCATTTTGCTGCACTGGGGTGGGGTTGGAAGGGTGGATAGGTGGGGGTCTGGAGCCTGTACAATCAGCTTTGTGAGTGCATATACAGCTCTGGAAAAAATTAAGAGCCCACTGCAAAATGATCAGTTCTCTGGTTTTACTATTTATAGGTATGTGTTTGAGTAAAATGAACTTTGGAAAATTTGGA
>JAVQJF010055648.1:0-10744 GCA_036023855.1 Gadopsis marmoratus | reverse complement strand
AGAGAGTGAGAGAGAGAGAGAGAGAGAGCGCAGCGCAACCAGCTGAGTCTAGACTGCCTCTTAAAAAGGAAGGTATCGGCATTCGGAGCACACGCCAGCCAATGACGAATGTCAGAGGGGCCAGGGTGTGCTGCTGACTGGCTGTCTCTGTGCTTAGAGGATGGACAGATGGAGAGGAGGCAGCCAATGACGGCAAAGGAGGATAACCAATGAGGGGGGAGATGAGAGGGAGAGGAGGTTAGCCTCTGTGTGGATGTGTAGAAAAGCACGAAGTCGGATCAAGGGCATTCAGAGCGCTAGCATTCCCTTGGTTACTCTGGCCACGGCACAATAACAAGTCGTAGCTGGATCAATATGATATGAACATTTGGCACCCAAATACTGAAAAGACGCGTTCAGAAGGACAGAAACAGTGTGTCAAACTGAAGGAATGAGCTGTGGGTCACACAAGCAACTCAGGATGCTTGTTTACTGCAAGAATTCAAATGAGCTGGGCCAGGTTTCCAAGTAACACAGAGAGGCCCATCACAAGAACACACACTATCTCAACACTGTTATTTGGCCGTGATCCACCCATCACTTTCCCTGCCACAATTGTCCCTTTCAAAAAGACATGCTGAACAGTATGTCTTTATGCGACTTGGTTTCGGACGGCGGAGACTGGGGGGCTCGACGCAATGACAGAGTGCGGGGCCAGAGTCACTGCGGGCTCATTGCTGACGAAACACAAAGCAGAGCCAGAGTCCGCGTCTCTTCAGCAGTTCCTCAACACTCACCGATAATGGCGACATGGCAAGAAGAGAAATCCTACACACAGACTACCTCACACACATTAACGGGCCTTTCTACCAAACTAGTCTACGAGAGTTGAAGCTTTCTGGGAGGCTTTTGTTCTAAACTATTTATTTTTCTATTTATTGACCTCCACACAGTCCTTGCACTGTTTTAATCATATACTTAAAAACACTCCTTACTCACGTACACCATTGAAGCTGAGGCGATGTCTGGAGCCGCTGGGCAGTTCAAGTCCTGTTCCCTTCCTTCTCACATACTGAGCAAGGACTACAATAGGGGCGATAGATTAATTTGTCCAGTACTGTTCAGTGGTCTGATCTTGTTCAGTGGTCTGATCTTGTGTTTGTTTGAGTTCCTGTGGCTGCTCCTCTATCGTCTCTCACTCATTCTTACCCTTTCTGTCCCCCAACTGGCCCTGCCTGCTAAAAAGCCTATCTGCGTCAGCTGCACCTGCTGCCTCTGACTCTGTGCTTCGCAGCAGGGAGGCGCTGTCTCCTAGAACCAAAACACACACACACACACACACACACACACACACACACACACTCTGCAATGTTGAGATCAGTCAGCCTCCATGGGCAGGAGGGAGGTCATTTAAGAATGACAACAACGGCGCGCATGACTACAAAAAAGCACGTCGCTCTCAACACCATCTTCAAAGGCTCCCCACACACATTTCCATAAACCCTCTAACTCATTCTGTTTTCTCTCCACCGCCGTGGGTCTGCATTGCAGCACTAAGTCAGGTTATCAAGAAGCAAGTAACTCTGGTAATCTTTCAGATTGCTTCTGACAAAAATGAAGGTGGGCCTGTAGCCAAGTCAATAGTTTTACAGTAGACTTTTTTTTGGGTTATTTTTTATGAGCGACCATCACCTTACTGCCTCCTCGCCATCACTATAGTCCCAAGGAAGCAGTGAAACATCTCAGGACACAATGCCCAAACCCCACATTGAGACAAAATCGGCTCTTAACTACACGCTTTACAAATATTTATTTAGGTTTGACACAAGGGCCGACAGCGTGTGGTGCCTCCATCAGTTTCAAATGTAATTTTGGGTGCTGCTTTCATGTAGAATTCCAATTCACAAAAAATATCTGAATATACTGTTAACAGGCTGCTGATTAAACAGCTTGATGAATCCGTTGTGCGTCTTCGGCACTCTCTCCCCACCAACCACAAAGATAAACGGCAGCAAATAGCGATAAATCACTCAGCGCTAACTATCTCGATCAATTTAAGGCACCGATATTCTACAAGGCTGCAATTAAACGAGTACTCCACCGATTTACTGTAACCGATTTACTCCTATAACATTGTCAGACTTACAATCTAGGTAGCGTAAAAAAACAAAAAATAGCGATATCATCTGGCCCTGCGTTACCCACAATGCAGCACAATCACTGATAGTTCGGTTGGAAATGTGGATGTGTTTTTCTAGTAGCAGGTGATGTAGTCTGGAGAGGCGAGACTCGAGCACAGATGAGGAGCGGGCTACAGTGGTCTGGTAAGCAGATTCCCTTCCAACTCACCCCACCCACAGATTTATTTAATTTAATTTTCATACTTGGAAGTCTTCAGCCCCAGCCCATGCTCACATTTGGAGCAGCTCCCGCTCGAGCTTCAGACAGCTTTTTTCACACATTGTAGTACTCTGCAAGACCTGTAAACAGACTTTGCAGTGTCAAACCTGTGCACTTCCCCGTTAAGTATTAAATTACATTCCCTGCATGCCAATGTTTTGCCTACTCTATACATTTAATCAGGATTTCTAATTACACCCCTGTCGCATATCATGTGAAAGACTTTGCCACTCGGTGGTGTTCAATATTTCTTCTGCGGATTAATATGGCGGTTGGCGAGCTACCATCTTGAATCCAGTTCAAGGGATGACAAAAATCAGAGAAATGTCAAGTCTCACACAGGCTGAACACGTATCTGAGCCTTTAGCAACACTAAAGCAGGCGGTGTTACAACAGCAAACAATTGAGCCCCCCTCTGGCTTTCAGTGTTGAGTAAGCCTTATGTTTAAATACTCTTTTAAGGTCAGCTCTCTCTGGTTTCAGTGGAGACTGTGCACGGGTTTGACTCCCTCACCCTGATATGGCAAAGTGACTGCTCCATATCTGAGTGTCTGTACAACTGTTTAAGTAACGGACAGAGACACACTCCACTGTCTGTACACTGTTTGCGGTGGTTTATAAAAATGGTCCATAAAAGGACACCAATTTACAGCAATACAACGAGAGCAACAAAATAAAATGTGAAACATACACAGAATCGATTGAACACAAAAAACCATATGATTTCAACAGGTAGTCTTTTTTTCTTGTAAGTTAATAAATCTGGGATTTGACACGATTCTCTAGAAACGTCCAGCTGAGCACACAAACACAATGGATGAAAACAACTAAGGCAAAGGATGCAGTGCCCAAAATAAAGCTTTTAGGCCGGCAGAAACTATTAGTCATCTCTGAGAATAAACCACGCTCACGGCGGGAATCCTAATTGACCAGTCAAAATGTGCCTCAAAGATGAATTTAGAGCCAACTACGTTATTACCAACAGTACGGTGGAACAGCTTTGTTGGCTAGTCTTCACCTCGTAAGCCGACCGACACAATAAGCCTTGGTACCTACCAACAATTGTGGTTGTTGAGGTTGCAGTCCGGCTTTCTTCTCTTTCAGTGTCTCCATGTTCCTGAGTGTAAGAGTCATCTTACCCTTGACCCGCTCTCTGTTTTCCTCTCCTCTCTCACCCCCCTACCACGCTCTGCTTTAGCCGGACAGTTCCAGTTCTCTTCTACGAATCAGCATGGGTACCCAATAGCAAAGCGTGTCCCCTTCACCCCTGTCCTTCCTCCTCTTTCCTCCTCTGCTTACCCCTCCCGAGCTCTCATCATCTTAGGTGTGGAAGCGGAGAAATGTCGGATCTGGCTCTGTACTCGCAAACCACTGCCAGGACCTCCAACCTACCCACCTCTTTCAACTGCTGAGACTGGTAATCTACTGTCGGCATGCTGCGTGGTATTAAAATGTGTTACTGGGGCAAAGTGGGTGCCGGTATTAGTGAGCGTTGACAACGCAGAACAAAAAAGGGCAAGAGACTCTGAGAAGGAAGGTACCGACATGATTAATCATGTTGCGTATGTCCACACTACAGGGGACAAATGCATCTCGTCTTCTCTGTTTTGGCCTTCTGTCCGCACTTTGCTGCCGACTGACCAATGAAAACTTAGTAAGTGTTCTCCAAAGTGGAGATCTAATAAAAACGTATAAAACATATTCATCTGCTTGCACTATTTCACGTTTTATTGCCTTAAAATATTGAATCAAAGCAGATTTGGTTTTTGACAGATTAACAGAAAAGGGCCATTTAATGCCAATGTGAAAACAGATAGAAAGTGATCTAAATTTATTACAGACATTAAATCCATATCTAGGTACTCTGCTGTGCACTTTAAAAATGAACACAGTGGCTTAAGAGGAAAGAGTGTAAGCCATCGATATGTACAAGTTCATATTTGTGTAGTTTTTCATAGTACATTTGTCCTGTTCTATATGCATTTATCACTCAATGTTGTAGAATTAATATTTTCTGCAGTGCTTGTAGTTGCATTGAGTGAAAAGGGGAGGGAAATAAAGCTGGTCAGATGTGAAAACAATACTGTAGAGTAAACTGTTGGGAGATTCAGCACAGCGCGTCTTCACGACAGGAGATGAACAGCATGTTATATTCCCTCGAGGGAGGGTATCTCTGCTATGTCCTTACAATGTTTGTACAACCTCTACAGCAATGGAGGTAAACCACAAAATACAGCAACACAGATATGACAAACTAGTGGCAATCTTGCAATTTGAAATTCTCTTTGGCCAAATAAGGGAACTTGCCATTCATTTATTTGTCAAGCTGATTTTGAAGGCCACTGAGCATATTGTGTTGTGCAACAGCTGAATCCATTCTAGCCGAGAGATTTCTCAAGTACAAAAATTCAGTTCCCCTCCCAAAAGATTGATGGAGACAGAAACTGAACAGTCCACAGGCAGGTTCCTGACAGTGAACACATCTGTGCACCAACAAAATCAAGATCTTGAATCCAGGACTGTCAACAGAGTAAACATAATGCCTGGTGGAGAATTGGATCCACGCTGCTACAACTGTTACTACTGAAGCATGAATGAGTTAATCTTAAAATCACACAGTACACACTGTGACCGGCGTTATCTATCACGTTTGCTGGTTGTGTTGCACACTCACACGTTGTACTTTTCAGACTGAAAAAGGGAGTGGTGTTCATTTTTTGCATTTGCGTGGCAAGCTTGCAAATCAGGTTACACCCAGACACACCACCTGATACAAATAAAAGTAAATCTGGCTGTTTTGTCCTCCAATAGTGAGGACTATTGAAATGCTTGCCTACAAAAACAGCATAATTTCAGACTAAACAATGTTTTAAAAACACCTCTCGTACTGACTGCGGGGAGTGATAATTTTAAGGGACAGCTTTGTTCGAGGCAGTGTTTGGCATGTGCTACTTTCTTTGAGGTCTCGAGTGCCGTCGCAGCGTGTTCGCCGCTGAAGGAAACACATCGTGACAAGTGGTCTGCTGGTGTTCCGGTGATGGAGGGTAGATGGGGAGGAGGGTGGGTTTTGCATGGGTTACCTCTAATCCTGTTGGGATAAACAATTCCCTTGAGACTTTTCCACCCATCGCCTCAAATCAGGACATCATCTTGCCCCACCAGGAGGGGGCACAATGAATCTCAAATCCCTTTGTTTTTCTCACGTACCACTAGAAGTATAAATGCATGGAGTCAAGTATTTTCTTTGCTATAAATGCCATTTAAAGTCTAAACACACACTATGTACTGCATTTGCCACATTACGAGGTTACTGCTGTCCCTTTTAGTGCCTTACTGCACCTCCTGCAAGCTATTACACAAAGCTGTGTGTACTAAAGTAATCCACCATTATAAATACAGTTGTATATTTTATTGTACCCTAGACATGATTCAAAATTTGGCCACTGACAGTAATAATGACATACTGCTGGTTGCTGTTGACAGTTCTGCACTTTAGCTTCTTCAGCTAATATTAACGTTAGCTTCACAAACTGACAGGACAGCCTGCTTCACAGCCCCAAATTCTGGAGAGGTTAAAACAATAACACGGTGTGCCTGAAAGTTTAGCTGGCCATCAGCTGTCTGTCAATGCGCCCTCAGCTAGCGTTATGTGCAAAAAGCGCACTCTTTAGCTTTAAACGTTCTTTAACCTCCTTAAACTTTCACTTCCAAGACTAAGACTCGGTTAATTATGTAAGTTATGAATTTAAATCACAGCTTATTATTTGAAAACTGCACTCCTACAAACCGTAATTTCGCTAAACAAGAAATATACCCTATCATGTATTTTGGAAGCCACAAACACAACATTTATATGCAAAGACTATGTTGACAGGTTTGTTGACTGCAGTTTAGACTGAGGCTAGGTAAGCCTTCTCAGCATATCTGGGGTGGTGGTGGGGGGGGGGTGTCACTTACGGTACAGCCATAGCGGGGCTGGAATGTGTGAAACATTATAAAGATGTCATCGCCCGTTCAGTACAGGGAACCCTGGAGACTTTCAACGAAATTTAACCCTGGCCTGGCATTACCTTAGGACAGCATCTTTGCTCAGGGAAAGGACCCGTTTATTCTGTGCACACTCCACTTTCAGAGTTTTCCCCAGGGATTCTCGTAGTACAGAAGTATTTCTGGTGCCAATGCATTTTCCAGGCACCGTTCCAAAATGGTTCTCATTTCTATGTTTGGATTATCGTGGATCTAAAGACGAGCAATTCTACAATTATTAAAAATGAGGGCAACAAGACCTGTATTCGACCACCAATCCTATACTCCTCAGTGTGAATACCCTGATTAATTCTTCTTTAAAAAGAAAAGATTTTGCCTCCTCATACTGAGTTAGGCACTCTCAGCTTGTTAAAGCACAATGACATGATTCAGTGCAGTCATCCTATGTGATCACAACAGTATTTCCTCAACACTGCACAATTAAATGTCACGTAGGTGAAGACCTTAAATTTTATTTAAACATCCTGCTGCTTGCAGTGCATTAGGGTTTAAATCATTCACACTATTGGACAAATCAGTCAATAAAACAAAGATGGTGAATAAGAATATTGTTTATATTTCAAATATGTTATGCACCAGTTTGGTCACCAAGTACCAGAGATGGTATATAAAGTGTGAGATGTCACTTTTAGTGAGTATTTGACACAAAGGGACATCACGATGATGGCATACCATCCAAAAAACCATGTACCATGAGATGGTGAGAATAAGTGGACAAGTTGTCTCTACCCTATCAATTAAATTGGGTAACGTTGTTGATCAGCACACTAGAAAAAAAAAAGAACGTGGGTCATCAACACCAAAAATAAAAATGGCATTCCAGTAAGGATCTTCAATTGCAGCATGGACATACAAGAGAGCTGAGGGTGCTTGAGGGTTTTATTTCTGATTGTTTGTCTGGGGAGCCAACTAAATGACATGTCACAGTAACTTTACAAACATTTAAGTGTCATTTGAGATGAGAAATGTCAGTAAACTATTAAGAAAATTTAATTTTAAAATGGTTTAAGTAAGAAACCAAGCCAGAAAAAATTCCAGCATCCCTATCACCTGATTTCTTGGCACCCTGTCAGCTGGCATGACAGATGTTGATTTTGAGTGTGTCCACTGAAAAATGTGCAAGCGTTTACCATTTTACCAGCACATACCATTTCACTCGGCTCTTTAACAGAATTATGTACATTCATGGATGGCATTGTTATACCTGGCTTGTCCCCATCCCACATGGTGGCCTCTGGATAGATACCACTAGTCTCAATCTGACAAACTGCCCCCACCTTCCAGCCTCGCTGCTTTCTGAGGTGTCACATATCTACCACTCGCTCTTGTTGCTAAAGGCAGTAGGGAGGAGGAGTGATTTTGGCTAGAAATAGCACTGTCACATGAGCGTGTGCAGTGACCAGTCAGCCAGCTGCTCATCCTTACATGGAACCCTGACCTATATGTACAATCAAATGCAAACAGACGGTACCATCAACACTGCCGCATGGAGCGGTCAATCATTCATCTCTGAGACGAGTTGCCACCACACGCCAGAGTAAAAACCAAGAGAGCGGAGTTAAAATGGACACGAGAGCTCACACCTGTTCAAACATCAAGATTTCTACAAAACACAGAAGAACTTTCACATGGACTAAAGAAACCCCCGAGCCCCTTGTCTCATGAGAGAAAATTAAAAACACATGCCTTGTTTATAAGGTTATGTCTGTACAATTAAGTAGAAAAATATTTGCACACAAGTTGTGTTTATGTTCACACCAAAACCACAAAATTGGCTCCATCAATAGAGCACATTTGTCCAGACTCGCTCCTTCTTGCGCAGCAGAATCTGAAGAGTTATAAAACAAAATCATAAGTTACCTTATTTTCACCAAACGTCCCACTTAAAATCAAATGGGGAGAGAAGCAATATGTACTGCAATATTTAGCTGTTAAAAACAATGCTGTCAATATTGTGCAGCCCACCCACACAGTTTTGCCAATCCTTTCCTGAGTGAAAAAGAACTAGCTCCTTGGAAATTTGGAGGCAATTTGTAGGTAACAGAGGAAAACACAAGGCACAAAAACAACAAAATGTGTTATTGACATGATGTGACAGATCATCCCAAATGCCAAGAATATCCAACTATGCTTCGCTCAGTATTTCCTCAAGTGTGCTGCCATCGAAGGGTTTCCAAAACCTACAACTAACCTCAGGCCTTAGTGGCAGAACCGTGACTCATTAAAGTCAATCAAGCCTTAGGTGCTCCTGAACGAATGTACTCGAGTGAGAAGGACAGGAAAATAATGTCCATTCTAGTTACCATAAATAAAAGTACAATGCCTCACAGTTCAGCAGTAAGCTCACCATTAGCATAGTTAACACCAGGCCAGCACCCAAACAAGAGACGCTCTGTGTGACTACGCTTTGATACAGACCCTGCCGCTTACAGAAGGCCACCAGAAACACTACAAAACGGCTCTCATGGCCCGAGTGGAGAGGACCAACACAGCCAAAAACACACAATAGGTCAGAGAAAATGATACAACTAGGAAAAAAGCAGTCACATGCCAACTAGGGTAATAAATGCCTAATTGTTTTCATGTAAGTTGGTACGAGTTTCCTTTTTATGGGAAGAATCTAGTGGGTTTAATCTTTAAGGAGGCCATAACTTAAAGAATAGAGGTTTTCTTGTATGCGTCACCCTGCCCAATTTATGCGAGGGTCTCTTATTTCAAAGCAACCAAAAGAGGAAAACTACCAGGAAGCCTACGGTCGCCAGCGTGATTAAATAACTGAGTAAATGCTAACTGTAAATGCTGATATTTGTCAAGACGACAGAAGAAACCTTAAAAAATACCACAAGCATTTTGTGAAGAAATCTGACCATTATGGGCTATAAAAGGATCACGTTTGGGTCAAAGGAGAATGCAGGCCTACGTGACAGTGGTAACAGGAGGACAGCCGAGCATTATGGGATGCCAACATTTTTTTATCGGTTGGAAGCTCGCCACTAGACAGGAGTTCCCTGAAACCAGCTGCATACATATACATGTGTACAAACCAGAAATATGTAAGTGTATAAATGCTGCCTCAAGTATTTTTGTGTCCGGGTGACTTAGATCTGGTTAAATACTTAGACAAAGCTGAACCAGTGGTTGTAAATTAGTCTAAGAGCTGAAATGGTTTAGATTATTGTCTCGAGCTATAATGGCGTCCTGACCCTGAAGCAGTGCTGCAATTAAATCATCAAGACACTCACGGAACTGTGATGACTGAAAAACAACTATTCTGACGCTTCTACCATTTGTTTTCGACATCTTTCTCCATCACCGACAGCCAGCAGCTTGCTTTATGTGTGCTCTTCTTTTCCTTTAACAACGTCAACAACCCTCGCATGCCGACTTCTCCTGCTCCCTTCTGTCCAGTGTGCTTCGTTTTGACCGGCCTTAATAAAAAGATGAAAGGCAACGTTATCAGCTCCACATGATCACATGACACGCTTTAGCAGATTTTCAGCAAAAACATGGGATTACGCAATGCTGTGGCACAAGCAGACATGCAGCACACACACACGCGCGCACGCAGCAAGGAGATTCCCACTCTTCCTGTGCCATCATGTGATGTTGCCATGGCGAAAGAGGGCTCAGACATAACAGTGCGATTGTGCTCTGAGGGCGAGGTGGGACGATCACAGAGACAGATTGTTCTCTGACTGTGACACTGCCAGCCCTGGTGCCGACTGCCCTTCCACCCACAGAGACACAGACACGCCCACTGGCAGAAGGGCCAGTCTGCACGGGGCCCTGCCATCATGGAAACCAGACCAGACTCCAGTGCTTTTTCCATCTGAGCTTACACAGCTTAGTTTTGCATGTTACCATGCTAACATTTGCTTATTAGCAATAAATACAAACTACACATGGTGATGCATGTATTTGATCATACACTGAGGTCACTGACAATGGTCTCGAGTAGAATATTTACAGGAACAGACAGATAACACAATCACATAATCAGCTATCTCAAAGTCAATAAGATTCATCCTTTGGGGATCATAAAAATCTCAACAAAATTTACCCTTAATCTATCTGATAAGATATTGAGAGATTTCCGTCTCTCAAAATGTCATCAAAATAATGAAAATCCCCATCACAATTTCTGAGAGCGCGATTTTGCTGATTTTTTCCAGTGCTATCAGGCCGATTATAAAAATCTGGCTTTGGACTGCATCTCTGAATTCATGCATCACACCATGTAGACCCCTCTTGGGGGGGGGGGGGGGGGGGGGGGGGGGGGGGGGGGGGGGGGGGGGGGGGGGGGGGGGGGGGGGGGGGG
>JAVQJF010055646.1:0-20021 GCA_036023855.1 Gadopsis marmoratus | reverse complement strand
CCCCCCCCCCCCCCCCCCCCCCCCCCCCCCCCCCCCCCCCCCCCCCCCCCCCCCCCCCCCGCATGAAGTCATGAAGAAGTGAAAGGGGGCCAGGTCACTTTGACCTGTTACTGACAAGTGATGGCTTGACTAGGAGGCGAATTACGGGAAGAAAGGTAACAACAGCGACACTGTAGGGGAAGATTAGAATGCAAGTCTCCATCCACTTTGGCTGGAGAAGGAAGGGCTAGCAGATTAAGGTGGTGACTGAGTTTCGGGGTATAATACTTTCTGTTTTAGAGAGCGGTCTTTGGTTCATTCCATATTTCTGCAGAAATATCTTATGTTCACGTTTGTATTAAATTCTTGTAATAAAACTTGTTAAAATTGAGACAGAGGCGACTCCGAGCTTTCCTTCGACTGAAAATCCCCCACAAGCGCTTCAGTATCAGTAATACGATTGAAAAGAAAAAGGTCAACAAAGTGGAACGTATTCATGTGCAGGATTCACCAGAGTACCTCCCCAGGTGCTGATGACCACAAGGCTCATGCAGCTACAAACAGAGGCTGGTGCACGTTGTGCAGCCTTGCGAGGCAAATTTGTGATATAAAAATAAAATTAAAACTTTACATGGTCGGAGTCACAGACATCAGCAGACGCTTGGTATCGTTTTGACTGTGTCGGGAAGCTTTTTCCCCTCAGTTTCATCTTCAGTCACTGAAACACACGAGGACAAAAACTTCAAAGTTGCCTCATCTGTGTGTTTAGGATCATCGTCTCCCTGCAATATTCACCCTATTTGGATGTGAACACAAGCTGCAAGTAAGCACCTGAAACTCAAGTTTCATTTCAAACCCACTGTGCTGAAGTACAGAACCAACAGTAAAAAAAAAAAGTAATTGTTGCTGTCTAAATACTTCCTGCAATAAAAGCTCATTCTGTGCACATCCTGCCTCCTGCTGCTACTTTCCTGTCAAACATCAGGAGTTTTCTTGCCCTGAACAGAGTCTCTCAGCTACAGTCACTCCAAAACAGGCACCGGCATCAAGCGCTACTTCCTGTTACAAGCTCCAAAATAAAAACATGGTTATCCACTTAATTTCTGAGCATCGTTGCCAGAATGTCATTTTTGGGAAATTGCTTTCTTGACAGTTAAATGAGAGGATTGCAATCATGTCTCTCTGCTAGATGTGAAGTTACAGCCAGGAAGCTATTAGCTTAGCATAACGAGTGAACACCACTAGCCTGGCTACATCCTGCAATGGTTCTATAAAAAAAAAAAGCCAGAGAGAAAGTGAGCTTTAAAAAGAGTTTTATTTGTCTTCATATCCGAGGTTATAATACTTAGTGGGATCAACTCATTGGTGGGTTTGGTCTTAAATGGCTTGTTTTTTGCCAAAAAAAAAACCAAACAAAAACTGATCATCACCAGATTAAGCCTCTAAACTTTAAGCAAAGTCATTTTTATAGTGACAAATAATAAAGTCATCTCAAATAAAAAAAATAGAAACCTCTTGAAGTAAGTTAGAAAATGCTATTTGCATTTTGGTGAACTGACTCTTAAGGAAACTGTGGACTCCACGTCCTTTGTGCAATCTGCGCAAACACAAACTCACCCTGATGAAAACTGGTGAGACCAGAGCGGTGGTAATTGAATTAGTTTGTTTGGTAGTTTTACCCTCAGACTCACTACCACCTACAACAAAGTAACTACATGTTGAGCTCAGGCAGAATTGGGGAAACCAACTTGCAATAAAGTGATAAAGAGCATTGCTGGGGGGGAAAAAATGCCCACTTTTTTTTTGCAAAACATTAAATCTTGCATTCACGTTGCAAATTATAGTCTCCAGGAAATGTTAAGTATAAACTTTGAAGTAAATTCAACCTGCACCTTTGCTCTTCAAGCTGCTAGGTTTAGCGTTCAATGGCTGCGCCTTTATTCCGAAGGCTTGTGCGCCTCGCTTCCGGTTTCGTGGCGGGCGGCTTGACGCGTCACCCAGACTTCGACATCAAAGCAGAGGGAAGTTAAGTTTTAGTACACGGCGTTTTGAAGTTGCCCCCCATCACGAGGAGCCGTTTGTGCAGACGGGAAAAAAAAATTTTAAAAAATGACTGACCTGTTCGTGTCCTTGTCGGTGTTGGCAGCTGCGGTGCTCCTCTGCGAGGCGACCCGCCGGACAGCAGCGCGCCTTTCCCGCGGAGCTCACTGGATTTACCTGCTGGAAGCGGCGTCCACCTTCCAGCTGTGTTGCTGCACCCACGAACTCAAACTCCTGGGCGAAGCGGCCCGACTGGAGCCGCACGTGAGCCTGACCCTCACCTACGCCATGACGGCCATCCACCTCTCAACCTCCCGGGGGGCGACGTGTAACCCCATCGGGGCTCTGGAGCGCGTTTGCCGCAGCGGCGGCAGCGCGCGGGCGGCCGTCGTCGTCATAGTCTGTCAGTTCGGCGCCGCGGCCGCCGCGCAGTTTGTCGCCGCCGCCGTGTGGTCGCTGGGTCTCTCCGGCGTCCACGTCAGGCACCGGAGGTTCGGGTTCAGGTGCGTCGACCCCCTCGGCGGGACCCTGCTGGAGGCCGCGGCCGTCGAGCTGGCGTGCGCCTTCGCGGTCCGGGCCGCGGCCGCGCACCTTCACAGGCTGGACGGACGACTTCGCGTCCACCTCTTCGCCGCCGTCGTCACCGCGCTGGTTTACGCAGGTGCGTTAATTCGCGCGCGTCTGGTTTAAATGGCACGGTCCGTCTCATTGGATTAGACAGACACGTGTCCCAAGTGTTCACGGGACCCTCAAAGAAAAGAAGAAAACCCAAACGTTACGTTGCAAAACGATAGATATGTTTAAAAAGTGTTTACTAAAGACGAGTTTACCTGTGTGGTCAGGTGTTTTCAGCAGGAGCGCTGCTGGTGCATGAAGCTGCACAAGAAGCTGCACAAGCTCGTGCTTTATTAAGCAAAACCTCCTAGGAATAAGTTTTTAGCTCTTGATTATAAGGAAAACAGAAACAAGTAGACTTAATCGTGTGACCGAGCGTTAAACAGGCGCCTACACTCGCTGATATAATAAAATAAAAGCACGGAGGCTCTTGAGGTCCGGTTTGACTTTCCTTTTACTTTCTTAACTGCTCCACATTACAGGCAGCACTTCCTTCCGCTAAACCCGGAACCAAAACAAAACCCCGTGACCCGGAAGTCACACAGCAGCCCCTTAGCAACAAATACGTCACCAAAAAAGCTTAACAATTGTTTGAGTTTAAGAAAAAAGTATCAAACAATCTTCTGGTTCCACTTTCCCAATGTGAGGATGTTTCTTCTCAAATTTTATACGATTTTAGGATGAATATTTCGGGTTTGAATTTTTGGTTGGACAAAAACAGACAAGCGGTCACCTTGGGCTCTGTGAAGCTGTTTTCTGATTTTTATGGATTAAACGGATTGTCAAACAAATAACCAACAGCTGAGCAGATAATGAGAATAATCATTAGTTGTAGCCATATTTATTTATTTTTTATTACTGTAGACACATTTCACATGTTTGCAGTGTTCAGCTGACCTGCTGTGCAGCCACTGAAAGTTATGCGAGCAGTGAATTGGAGTTGATTCATTGACAGTGTATTGATTTTAATGTTGTCCCTTTTTTTTTTTTTTGCAATTTAACATTGTTCATCCCAGAAACCTTCTAGAAAATTGCAGGCCAGTAAAATACAGTTACTGTGCTGGGAAGTCATAAGCGACAGGATACATACACGTGTCTGGGGGAGTTTGGTGTGTTTTGTTGGTGTTTGATGTTTCAGACTCGACCCTCCGCTGGTTCTCGCCCCCTGTGTAGGTGGAAGTATTTCAGGAGCTGTTTTTAACCCCGCCCTGGCCTTCTCCGTCCAGTTCCCCTGCAGCGGCCACACCTACCTGGAGTACTGCTTTGTCTACTGGCTGGGTCCAGGCTTGGGTAAGGAGCAGGGATGGAAATTGGGAGCATGCTGGTAAAATATGAAAGTGGCTGGTAGGCTTCAGACACAAAATAATGATGTTACTATTGGTCACCTCCCGTGTCTCGCCCACACGTGTCCCCCAGGCGTGGCGAGCTGCATCCTGCTGTTCGAGAAGATCATCCCTTTCCTCTTTGGACAGAGTGCCGTTCGACTGGAGGTCCCTGCTGCCCAGAAACAGAAGACACAGTAGCAGTGACGCGAGGCCATGTCGCATAAGTTTGTGTCTCTTTCTTTTTATTCCACGGGTCAAAGAAGACGACACCTATGGCAGAACAGTTGTCTGCTGTACTGCAGCTTTACCTCACCTCCGCAAGTCCTATTATCAGCAAACACGAAACAACGCACGCACGCACACATACACACACACACACACACATACATACTGCACTGATGGATGCATCGGTGTGAACAGCACTTTCTCTGCTAATTGTTAAGTGAGTAAATTGAGCAGCTAATTGTTCACTTAGTCAATACAGCACATTGTTAGAAAGACATGAACTGCACATATTGAAGGTTTTAGGCAGGTGTTTGTCATTACAATGAGGCCTATGGCTTGAGGGAATGATTGGCAATAATTGGGGGGGGGGGATGCTTTATACTGAAAGACTTGTCTGCTGCTCAAACACCACAGATCTTAAATGTTGTGATTTAAGAGGTATTAATAAAATGCACACATTCATTCTAACGTCCTGATGTTAATAAAGTCGGGCTGAAATTACAATTATAATCTTTGCATTGGGTACAGCTGGAACTTTATAATTTTAGATACATTGCTTCTTTTCCACTTGTTTTTGTTTTTTTTCTCTGTCAGAACTGCAGAAGCTTCCATTTATCTGCTAAAGCACAACAGGAGAAATTATAACTTTAATACCTCTGGAGTCTGGATGATGATAATGCATTTTGTTTCTGAGAGTAATATTTGTATGATTTATTGTAAGAAAGTGAATAAACATCGATTTTTCTCTTCTTTTTTTTCACACTCAATGTCTCTCAGCAAAATGTACAGTATGTTTTCAGGTGACAGGTTTTGTAAAATGTGTAATTTAAATGCATTTGTAATATCTTAATATGTTGATTTAAAAGCATCTACTGGAAAAAAAATAAATCACTGCTATTTGCAAAAAAAAATGTTTGACTGTGTTTGAAGTGATATTACAAATGATTTTAACCCACACATATATATTGTAGATTTAATACTGAGATGTAATACTTTTTGCAGTATTTTTACTTTTTCAAATTTTTTTGCAGCGGTTTCACCACCACCCACAATTTATTTAAAATTTGTGTGTGAATCAGTTTTTTTTTAACCTACACCTTGAATCAGTTTTTACTCTGGATTTGGGGCACAGTGTTAGTTTTGTCCTTTACTTTCAAACAACAGTACTGTTTATGACACAAAGGACAAAGCCGTATCAGAGTTTGGGCAATATTTGTTAGGATCAGTTCATTGTTGGTTTTCGCCTTTTAATGGCAAAATGTTGCTGATTGTCGCTTTTAATAGCCCAGTTTTGCTTTGTATGAAATATTTTTCTTGAAATTAGAACACAACCCCAATTAATGTAATTGTATCAACAAATGCACAAATCATTAATCAAATTACTTCTTTGTTGTCCTCAACGAGGTTTGGATGCCAAAAAAACCCAAAAACTTATAAAGTCCTGTCCAACTCCAGAGCACCTAGTACTTTGCCCTGCATGGTATCTGTTACACAATGTGACTTTTGTTCCCTCTCCTCCCGTCTCACACTGTCTGACTCAGCTAAACACCAAATAAGAGCTTCCCTGTTCACTGCAGCATAGAAAACATTCAACACATAAACAACACATGAGTAACATGAGACTGACTCCACATGGCTGACAGAGAGACTTGGTTAAAGTAATTTCAGCTTCATTGTTCCGTTTTCAAGTTAACTGTTAAATTTCCAATTGAAAGCTGCCATTAGTGTCATCGAAGCGAGTTACGTAGCTATTAAAAACCATGCTCTATAAATGCAAATACAAATTCACATTTAAGAAATCATAAATGTATGGACAGGAAAGGATTACTTCTATATAAAACATTTATGTCCATAATGTAACATTTATACGTTGTATTCATGGTGGTCTTGGAATGGAATTGGCACCTTTCCAGGATCACTTCCACATCAAAAGTGATGCAAGATAGGACGACACGAGGCTTGAAAACCATTTTATTATCACAAATGTACAAGATCAGATTCATAAGAAATAACAGTAATGTTAACAAAAATGTAAGGAGCAGACAAAACACCAACAACCAGTCTACTAGAATCTGTACACATTGGACAGGGTGTCTTTCCTCCCAGATTCATCAATGAGGTAAATAGGAAACTCTGTTAACACTTCAGTCATTGGCACCGACTTCCTCCCGTAATCCCATCGCAGCCTTTATTTCTCTCCATTCCCATGCAGGTCTTGCTACGGGTTATTTCATAACCATGAGATACATATTAATACATTCTCCTCATCTCTGTGGAGAATTTAAAACAAGGTTACAAACAGCACATAGACATCCACATTCTTTTACTCCTGACTCAAGCCACCAGAACACACACTTCTATTACATTTGTAGAATTGGGTTTGCTATATTCTGTCCAACTAATCTAAAAGCTAAATATTGTGTATAGAAGCCTAGGTTTTGTGCACTGCAAGCAGCACATATAGATTTTGTATTGGAAGTCATGTTTTGGCCATAGCCAGTATCAAAACGGTATGATAAATAGAGTGGTTTATCCTCTGAAGACCATGCTGAGACTAATTTACAAAATATTACAAAACAGGCCTCAATTCCTCTTAAATCAGATTCAGCTGTCCTAGACAATGATTTCTACGATAACGCCTTCTCCCCTCCTAGCTTCTGTAACACGTCGTTAGTAGGTCAGCGCGTGCTTACCTACGCAGTTTCACTGCAAGTCCTTCAGCACTAACGCAACAGGTCAGGAGATCCCTAAAACATGCCAACGTCTTCTGGATTTGTTACAAAAAACTGTGCCAATATTACTTCCCTACAAAACAAAACTATTATAAACTCATGCAATCCCAAAGAATTGCCCAATATATTTTTTTGCATGATTAAAAAAATGCCTCTAACTATATTACAGCGAAAAACTACAGATATACACACAGTATGGTTCCAGCAGAAGTCAGTGAAGTCATTGGCTTGCCGTTTTCTGTCCATTTCCCCCACTCAAAAACTGTCTATCGCGTCAAAACAAATTATTCCGCTAAACTGTTTATTTTTTACCCGCTTGTGAGGTCTTAAATGTTTGCAGTTTACTCCAGCTTGATCCGAATGCCACCTCAAAATCATGACAATAGAGAATGTGAATAAAAACATGGTGTTTGGTATGCAGGAAGATCCAGGGGAGTAGAAGAAACAAAAATGAAAAATGAAAAGAAAGAAAAGGGGGGTGTTTTTGTAGCTTAGTGTTATTTTAGTTAATAAAAGCCACAAGTCTGCAGGTTCTTGAATGTTCTATGAAGGACAATGTACAAAAAAAAATAAGACACTTTACATTTAGCTCAAAGATACAACAAATAAAAGTTTAGATATACAAAAAAATACATTATTAAAAAAACAATATCACATAAGGTAACATAAACATAATAAGAGGAAACTAGAGTAGAACTCAAGATTTGGGGGGGGGGGGGGGACACGAGTTTTAATTCTGATTTTTTTTCCCCCCCAAACGTAGTACTCAAAACACCGGGAGTTCACCACTGATACTGATGGCAGCGCACATAGTTCAAATAATTATATACTGTATGTATACAATATACAAAAGCTACTCTATCATTCAACAAGAAGGCTGACAAATGAAGGTTGGTCGACTAGTTATTACTCTAGAAGGTTATTTGACAAGAATAGTCGTGTGTGTGTGCAGAAGTTCAACACTTTCTGGAGGACACTTAGATAAAAAGATTGATACCACTCTCATGTCTCAGTGCATATCTGTTTGTTAAATATAGGGCTCTAGCTAGCAGCGAGTTAGCTTAGCACAACGACTGGAAACAGGAGGAAACAGCTAGCCTAGCTCTGCCCAAAGGTAACCAAATGCATCTACCAGCACCTCTAAAGCTCAATAATTAAGATATCGGTGATATCCGTATGAAACCCAAACTGCAAAAGCTGTCAGTTATCTCAGTAAGTAGAGAACCACAGAGGTGTTGGTAGGCAGAGTTTGATAATTAAGGACTAGGGATGTGCTGCTCCAACATCTTCTTGCCATGATTATTGGAACACCAAACAATATAACGGTAAACAGTATTATCACAATAATCACTATCCCGAAGAACTACTATTGGTACTAAATTTAAAATGACCTTAAATGCAGCACATTCATGTTTTCATACATGTTCCGATTTATTTTGAGTGCTATTGGTTGAAATCATGTTCAAAAGGCACGGAATAGTGATGGACCGCAGCACAGTCCATCGCAACTGGGCTAAGCTCCCACAAACTAGCCATGCTTGAGTATGCAGACTAGCCACTGTTAGCATAGCAAGTCATAGCCAGTAGCTAGAGGCAGACTGGTTCTCTGGTCCTGGTCTCGGTTTCACCAGTAGAAAGCCGCTCCCTCGTAGCTTATCAAAAGTAAAGCTAACTGGCTGTAGCTATTTACCATACAGACATGAGGGTGGTATCAGTCTTGTCATTTAACGTCCTGAAGGACCTTTCCCAAAAAAACAAAAACAACTCTTCCTTAAAGGGGTAAAACATAAAACCAAGATTTATAACTTCAAATGACTTATGGAACGACTTACTCCTATAAAATGTTTTAAAAGTCTCAGTCATTAGGCAACCTTAAACAATTTCCCACACAATAAACTATTTCAGTGCCAATTGTCCATCAATGCAGATGAACACAGGAGCTTAAAACTCTTGGATGCAACAAAACAAAAAACGGGATGATGTGACAGGAAAAATGACACGTTTTCAGAGGAAGGAGGTGGTTTGGCAGTGGAGCTGGATGTAGTGATTATTACCAAACAAATGAGAGGTGATAGTTTGGTGCATTTATTTGTCGTACAATCCCACAGGGACAGCGTTAGACTGTGGACGGGTATCCAGTTCTTACTGTAGCAGAGATTGCTGAGACTCAAAGCTCCAGATGAAAGTAAAAAGGACGAAGAGGAAGTGTTGGTGGGGGAGGGGCATAATAAAGTTAAGCAATATAAAAATACAATACCACAAAAAATGAAACAGTACACCATTTTGTTTTTACAAGTCTTCATTATTGCAGACGTAGTCCACCAGGTCTGTGACTCCTAACAGGTCATCCTCGTCATCCTCCTGCGTTGCCATCTCCTGGCCAACCAGACCGTTTGGTGCAACGGTGGCAGCTGTGGCACTGATGTTTTTGGGTGGTTCCAGCTGTGGCACAGAGCCTGGAGCGGCGGCGGGCCGGCTGATGATGCCCTCAAGGCTTTTTATCGGGCTCTGTCCTTTGGTGGGTGGCAGCTCCACCGGATTACAGTCCGCTGGGATTGTTCCCTTTGACTCCTCGTCTGCTTTCTTCTCCTTCGGTTTCTCCTCCTGTTCCTCGTCGTCGTCCGAGTCGTCCGAGTCAATGCGGTTCACCCGCTTGCGAATGGGACGATCCTCCTCCGACGATTCGTCCGAGTCGTCGTCTGAGTCGTCCTCTTCAGAGGCTCTCCGGCGCTTTAGCGCAAGCCGCCTGCGTCGCTGCCGGGAATCTTCCTCCGAGGAGTCAGTTCTCCTCTTTACCCTCCGATCCCTTGACTCCTCCTCAGACTCTCTGGAGAAACTCGCTGGGAAAAGAAAACAAGAGACACCTTTAGCCGCCTGTATATGATGATCCTGATATAACAAGGTGATACGGTCATTAAAAAATATTTCTGCCATTGCTGACATATGGCCTTTTATCCATATTGTAATATAATATATGCTGAGATTGACTCGTTTGTATATTTGATTTTTTAGGCAAACAGCTGATTAAAGCCGAGTATTAATCTGAGCCAACTAAACCTATTAAACCTAAAAAAAAAAAATTTAAACAAATAACCACCCTGCAGTATTTCCTTCCTTTGTCAATTAATTTCACACAGCAGACACAAAATGTGTGACTCGCCTCCTCCCTACATTTGGTGACTAGCGCAGATACATTTTGTTGCTCCCCGATTCATACCAATAATTCATTTATTATAATATACCTGGAAAGATATATTTTTCATCAAGTATCAAGAGTTTCTTAATGTCACTGTCCATGGTGCTGAAAAAGTTGAATTATTTTCTTAATCTTAAGCAAGCAGCTTTAATAGTTCATCTGGAAGGTTTTCATGTTTCAGTTTTTACAAGAGGAAGGGCTAGTAGTATCTGTGGGAGACTTCCCCAAGAGGACCCTTATATTTGTGCAAAAACAGGGTCATTTTGTAAAATATCTGCATGCAATTGTACTCAAGATTAGAAAAAAGGTATTACTACTGTAGTAGTAGCATTGTGGTATCAAAACAAAAAGGTCACAATCCTGTTTTTAAAATGTACCGTGTGTTTCTGACTGACCTTCACTGTCCGAGCTGTCCTGATAGTATCTGGGTTTAATTTTGGCCCGGTTGGTTTCTGCCTGAGAGCCATCGGACTCGGACGTCTCACAGTAGTTCACCTGCTTCTTCTGACTCCGCCGAGACCGCCGTCGACTCATGTCCAGATCACTGTCACTGAACTCACTGGAGCCTTCAGTCACTGGACGGACACACACACACACACACACACACACACACAATAAAAACAATGGGTAACAAATGTGAGGGTATATCACCACCTCATAGCCAACAACTGATTGTACAGCAATCCGATACAATGAAACGTGTCCTAATTAGGTATTTGAAATCTTTAAATTTTACCGTATTCATGATATAAAAAAAATAAAATAAAGTTCTCCTCCCAGGAATACAAATCATTAGTGGAGAAGACTTCAGAATCTTTTAACAGATATGCACAGCAGAGAAGAAAATGTAAAAACAGAGTTTAAAAGGAATGTTTTGCTAAAACAACGACGCGATACTAAATATTATAATCTATATACCCAATTCATCTTCATCTTCCTCGTCCGTCTCCTCTTCTTCATCGTCCGAGTACCCCCTTGGTCTCCGCCGCTTTCTGGAGCTTCGTCGTCGCTTCGGTGGCTTCTTGGTCCGCGAAGAAGTGCGATGCTTACCACTACTGTTGCTGCCAAAGTCGCTGTTGTTGGAGTCCGCCTCTGTTTCGCCATCCGTGTCATTTTCTGATACAACAAACTCTTCTTCTGAGCTGTGCGTCCAGCCAAGGAAAAATTAACAAACGCATGAATGTAAATAAATAAATAAAGTTCAGTATTCACCTAGTGGCCAAAAAAGTCTCTGCTGTCAGTCTGGTTTTGTCCTTCTATTCCTACCTTTCAGTGAGGCGAAACTCTTCCTCACTTTCCTCCTCGTCCACGGTGCTGTCGCTGTCCAGGTCGTTGAGTCGCCTGCGTTTTTTCCTGCGCTGACCGGCGGTGGGCCGTGGCAGGCAGCCATTCTCTTTGCCCTCCTCTCCTTGGAGGATGGCGGACATGTCCTTTCCTCTGTGGCCTGTGATGTTGGCCATGTCTTTACCCCGACCAGCTCCTGGGGAAAACATCCCTCATCATTAACCTTAAACATCACTGAACATTTTCTCTTATCTTAAAAAGGATTAGTTTGACATTGTAAAATACGCTTATTGCGTTTTTTTGCCAAGAGCTACATGAGAAGATTGATTGAGACCACTCTCATGTTTGTACGGTGGCTATAAAGCTGAAGATAGCAGCTGATTAGCTTAGCAAAGAGACTGGAAATAGGGGAAGCAGCTAGCCCTGGCTCTGTCCAAAGATAACAATATCCACCTGCCAGAACCTCTAAAGCTCACTGTGAACTAGTGAGTTTCAGAGATTTTGGTATCATCTTTTCATCTAACTCTCGGAAAGAAAGCAATAAATCCTTTTCAAAAGACTAAAGAACTCATGTCCTCCTACCTCCACCCTCGGCTTCTTTGATGTCTTCCTCAATTGCCTCCTCGATCGCCTCATCGAATTCATCAAATCTGTGAAATGAACGTCGACATAGACAAGAATTCCATGATTTCCAGTACTTCTGTAGCTTCTTTGCTACAAAAAAAAGCTGAGCCATACGCAGCTCTGCCATCAGTAACTTGCAACAGCCGAATGGCGTAGGAGAAAAAACCCCTGATATGCTAACTAATTAGCATTGGCTACTAATTAAAATCATCAGGTCTAAACAGCAGAAATATCTTGTCTTCTTATATTTAACACTACATTACTATATAATCACTATATAATAATGCTGCATAACTACTATTAGTTTTGTTATTATTGTATGCTTATGTTATACATCATAGCAGTCAATAATTGTATTTTTACTGTATACTGCACATATACATTTTGACACTATGTACTTGAGAATATTTATTCTGACTATTATAGTATATTACATATAATACACATATTGTTGCACTATTGGATTTCTTTGACACAAATATCTGAACAATTAATTGTAATGCATTTTAATGTATATAATGTACAGTACACAGCAATTTAATGAAATCTCTCAAATTCCTCTAATTTCTAAATTATATTATTTATTTGATTCAAATTGTTCTGTTTTCATCCCTCTTAGACTGTCTCTGTAACATTTCCCACCTGAGGATCAATAAAGTCTTATCTTACTAAATATAATTTTATGAATGTTTTTTGCTGCCTTATCATCAAAAATAGAACCATTGCATGTAAAAATAACATTAAAATCGGCATTTACAACCTACCGGAAAGAGAAATGTACTCTTGATATTAAATATTAATTTTCAGACCTGTAGCTGATGGATTTCTTCGCCCTCGTAGATCTTCGACCACAGCTCTTACTTCGCTTTGGTTCTTTCTTCTCTTTGATTATGATCTCTGGCTTTTCCTCCTCTACCTCCGTCTGAAGGAGCGAGAATTTAAGTTGACAAAACATGCACAGGCAAATATTTATCTAGCAGAAATGTACAAATCACACTGTAGTGTACTTACGGAGGGCGTGATGATGTTTTCAACACTGATTCCAACATAAATTAGACGCTCTTTCCTGCAGGAGATCATACACATTGAAAAAAGCCTGACATCACAAACCGAATGACACCTCTCTGAATAAAGGCATGGACGCCTCATTTATAAATGCTCAAGTAGAATATAAATCATACCAAGCCAAACCAACATACTCTTCACTATTTCATTGTTAAAATAACATAATAATGGGAAAATGTACATGTCATTTGTGATTACAATGAGGAACAGATGGAAGAAAACTTCTTGTATGAAACTGAGAATGGATAGACTTGTAATTGCTTTCTTGTTTTTAGGTTTGCAACATGCTCATCTGTTAGTTTTTTTATGTTTATAAATGTTTAAATCATCAATAAAAACGAAAGTAAAAAAAAACTAAATAAATTAGCATGTGTGTTTTAACGTAACCTATTCGGTCATGTTCAAAATGTGGGCAGGAGGGCAAAGCTTTTACTGTGCAGGAGGTGAAACGTCACAGTAAAAGCTGTGATTAGAGTTCATCTAAATCTACAGGAAGTGGACAGAACAATCTGACTGGATACAGTAGATGTCATTACTTGGGGTGGCACATGGGAGATGTTTGCCTTCACGTGGTTAACGTTGTGAAATGGTTGCAGTTTGGTTACATTTAGAAAAAGATCATGGTTCGGGTTAAAATAATAAGTTTCACACGGGACACGACTAGCAGTCTCCTGGGTGAAAGTCTAGTGATTAACCCATTCATCCACCCCAACCTCCTCAAACACGGACTTTGCGGTCGCTCTTTATACCCCGTCACCTGACTCGAAAGCCTTGAAGGCAAACTTCTCCCATGTGCTCATCTTGCATGAACAGCTGAGGCACAAAATGTCTCACCTTCTCTCAGCCCGTTCCTTCTTTTTCAAAGCAGCGTCGAGATTTTGGAGCTGCTCCTCTAGTTTGTCACAGAGAAGCTTCTACAGGGGAGATTAACAAAACGTTAAACCTACTATCATATTTAATCTTCCTTAATGTTTGTTGCTCTGACTGGTACGTACATGCTGACAGGGCGGACAGAACCATTCTCCGTCGGGGATGACCATGAGGGGAGGCCTCAGACAGGCTGTGTGGTACCCGCTGTCGCACGAATCACACAGTAAGATCTGGAAAGGAGACGGTGACGGGTGTTAAGTCAATTGATTCATCTTTTGCATCCTTTCTCACAACAAATTTGCCAAACTCGTGGTCCCATCTTCACCAATATGTGGATTTATTGCTTTTCTGTTGTTTTATGTGAGTGTAAACTGAATTAGCCTGTTGGTTGAAGAAAATGAGACATCAGCTTGCACTCTGGGAATCTGTGACAGGCCTTTTTCACTATTTCCTGACAGCTGGTACAGATGTTGCGAGTAACCCACCAGCTCAGGGTGATTTGGAAGACCACAATGTTTGCAGGGGTCATCATTTGGAGGTAGGTCGTCGTCTGAGGAAGTCGAGGAGTCCGAGCTTCGTCTTTCTCTGTTACGATTCCGCCTCTTTCTGCTTCGCTCGACCTTGTAGTCTTCATCGCTGTCGTCCTCTTCCTCAGTCTCCTCCTCTTCGCTGAACTCCTCGTCGCTGTCGTCGTCTTCATCTTCGGAGCCTTTCTTTTTGCGACGCGTCCGTGTGTTGGACCAGCGATTCTTCCGTCTCTTTCTCCCCTTGAACAAAGCACAACATGTTGAATTTCAACAGAGCAGGCTAGTTAAAGGACAGCTCAGTAAATCATGTCAATCAACTTCAATTGCTGACAATTTCCCAATACATGCAAATAGCCCTGTCATTTTTAGAATTTTCTTTTAACATACAGGGTCAATTGGGATCAGTTCAAAAAGCTAAAATAAAGCTGCATAATTTTTATTCAAAATTTAATTCAAACGTGGGGAAAGTTTATTTTTGTTTTCAAACTGTAATGAGCTGTTTGATTTCTAAATTTTATTTAAATTTTAGTCTGCAACATACTGCTTGAAGAAGTCTTCCTTGCGTGTGCCAGCAGAGGGCACTCTTAAAATTCAATACATCAATCTTACCTTGGGTTTGGGTTGACCCTCCTGATCTTGAGCCTTTTTCTCTCTTGGTTTCTTTTGGACAGCTTTCACCTCCTCCTCTTCCTCCTCCTCCTCTTCTTCTTTTTCTTTCTCACCCTTGTCGTCCTCGCGCTTCTCTGCCTGCGATTTCTCCAGCTTCCTGTCATGGATCTCTACCACCTTTGGTGTTGGCCTGGAGATCCTCGGTGATCTTCGCAGAGACATCCCTGTGTTCGTATCAGACTCTGAATCCCTGTGTCTCTCCTCTCTCTGGACTTCACCTTTCCTTCGGTGGGCTGGGCGCTTGATTCTCCGACGAGCACCCACCACCCGAGCATCTGACGGAGCCTCCCCACCATTCGCCACCTCTTTTATTGTTACAGACTCCTCTTCTTCACTTTTGCTCTTACTTTCCTCTTCCACAGGCTTTTTGCTGTCCGGCTCTTTGCTCGGGTCGCCTGCTTTCTCTGGTTCAGTTGATTTGCCGTCGAGTTCTTTGCTCACATTTTGGAACCCAGTTTCACTCGTCTTACCTTTACGTTTCTCGTCCTTTGTTTCATCAGTGTTTGAGAGTTTATCTGTTGTTGAATCCTCTTTACTATTTTTGTCTTGACGCAGGTTTTTCTCGCTGTCGTTTTTTTGTTTTTCACTGTCTGTGTCCTTTACATTTTCCTTGTTGGCATCTTTTTTCCTTTCTGGTGGCGGCTTGTCTTCCAAGGATTTTTTAAACAGTTCAGACACCTTTGTCTGTTCCGTGTCTGGACTTTCAGATTTTTTATCAGTTTTTTCCAAGACATTTGTCTTCTCAACGGGACTGGATGGTTTATCTTTCCCTTTAGGCGCTTCCTCTATCGCCTTATGTGCATCCGAGTTCATGAAAGTTTTGTCGTCCTCTTGTGGCTTTGTCAGATCGCTTATCTTGCCAACATCAGCTATACTTTTGTCATCACAGTTGACAGTTTTCTTTACACCTTCAGGCTCCTTCGTCTTCTCAGACCGTACCGTCGTTTCAGTCTTCTCCATCTTTTCAGCGTTAGAGGCTGCACTGGCTTTCTCTTGAGTTGTCTCTGCGTCTTTGATGTTATCGTGCTTCCCGACAGGTTTACATGATAATGATGTGTCTGACGTTTTAACAACAGAAGACTCAAAACTCTCTTTAGCGTTGGATGTTTCTTCTGATTTCTCACTGATTAAAGGTTTGTCTGCCTTTTTAATGACTGCAGAACATTGTATGACTTCTTGGGTCTCTGCATTATCGCTGTCTTTGATTGTTTCTGTCTTTTTAATGACAGATGATGATGATGATGATGATGATGATACAGTGTTTTCGGAGTCAACAGATTTCTTTGCATGATCTTTGTCTACGCACGGTGTCTCTGTTGTTTTGATGACTCCTGGCTTCTCTTTCAGCGAAGAGTTATCTGCCGTCTCTACATTTGCCTCACATGTAGCATCGCTCTTCTCTGTTTGCTTCACGCCCGTTATATTTTCTGTAATCTCTAACGTCTTGGTCTGTTCGGTCTGACCTGACTCTGATATGTCCACGTCTACACAGGCTGGTTTTTTCTCCAAATCTTTTGATTCAACTTCTTTGGATTTGACTTTCTCTGACTCACCAGGTGTTAATGTTTTATCAGTTTCCTTTAATGTGTTCATCTTGTCTACTGTACAAGACTCTGTTTTATCTGCTGTTTTGGATTCTTTTATTTTTTCATGCTCTTCATGACTAGATGACTTCTCAAGTGCATTATTTACGTCTGTAGGTAAAGGTGGCAGCTCTGTTGGTGGCGCGGGAGACTCGTGTGTTTCTTTCTTTTCTTTTGATGCAGTGCTTCTTTCCTTTTCTACCTGCACATCTGGATTTTTCTTGTCCAAGTCTGCTTGGTGTGATTTGATTCCCTCTGTGACCTTCTCTGCACCGCAAGCGTCATCCTTTTTATCTTTCACATCATCCTTGTCTGTGGATGGCGAGTCATTTTCTCTGGTTTCTGCAGATTTACTTGCAGCTGGTTCAGCCGCCTGCTTTTTGTGTTTTAGTGACTCGTACAAATGGCTCTGAAGCCCTTTCTGTGATGCAGGCTGAATGTCGCCATTAACATGATCATTTATACTCTGCGCTTTCTTTGTCTGTTCAGGAGTTGAGTCAGATTTGGGAGCCTCCTTGACCAGAGAAACAGATGGGGTTTGCACTATAATGCCACTTTTTTTTTCAAAGTCTTCACTAAACTTCATTCCTCGTTTTTTCAAAGGGATTTTGGCCTGTTGGTCATTTTTCAGAGCTTGATGAATCTCCTCTGCGCTGTTCTTCTTGGCTTCCTCTCCCTTTTCTGCTTTTACTGATATACATGGCATCTCAGAGGTGGGTTCACTTGTTGCTGTGCTTGTTTTGGTGTCGGACACCTCCATCGGCTCTTCTTTGATGTTCTGCGCTGTTGTACTGATACCGAGATCCACAGCAGGCTTTTCTGAACAGAGTTTTACTTCAGTTTTTTCGCCATTCAGTGATGATTTGGCCTCAGATGCTTCTGATTTCAAGATGTCTTTCTGTGTTACTGTTTCATGATTCTCTATCTTTGGTGAGACTGGACAGACAGCCTTGTTGGAGTCTTTGCTGTCTTCATCTGATGTGTCCTCAATCTTTTTAACGTCACCTGTAATGTAAATACGAAATAAAAGATCAAATGACCAACTCATAGATAAAAGAGAAGACGGGAGATGGGAATATTTTGGTGTCACATAACTGTGAAATAATGGTAAAAAAAAAAAAAAGATTCACATTTACCTTCTTCTGTTTTGTCTTTATTTTCTTCTTGCTCTTTTTTTAACAGCGCTGGGTCGATTTGTGTCTTCAGCAGAGCCACAACCTCAGCCAAGTCATTTCGATCTCTACAGGGAGAAAAGAGTGGATGAATATAACCGCTCCCCTTTTGGGGTAAATAACACACAGTACCCACTTTCATAGAGAAAATTAGCATTTAAATTTAATTTTATGTCACAGTGCCTGCAGCATATTTGTTCAATTAAAATCCCTTTTTTCTGCTTACTTGACGATGCACTTCCATGATAACCCATCCAAGTCATCCTGTTCCTCCACATAAACGCGCACATTGTCATCTTGGTCGAGTTGAAACCAATACATCTGACCGTCTTTATCCCGGCCGATCGGCTGCAGCCGCATTTTATCTGGGTCCTCCTCATTGATGGCAGTTTTGAACTTGACATTTTCGTCAAACTGACACTCACACAAATACTGAAGAAAGAAGAATGGCGCAGAATGTTTAAAAATGCCATAACATCTATCACAAGATGCACGGTTTTATAATTATCTTTAAAAAAAAAAAGGACCCGTGTGTAGGACTTAGTGGTATCAAGCCAACTGATAACCGCTCCGCTCATCCTCCCCTTCCAAGAGTGTAGGAGAACCTACGGGGGCTGCGATTAATGCGAAAGAGCGTTTGCGTTCTGGGCTACTGTAGAAACATGGCTCTGTGGAAGAGGACCCACTACCTCTGTAGATATAAAGGGCTCATTCTAAAGTAAAATAAACACAACTATTTTTATTTTCAAGTGATTATACATGAACATAAACATACCATTTAATATTATATTCCATTTCTGCCAATACATCCCCCTAAATCTTACACACGGGTCCTTCAAATAGTTGAGTTCTGCGAGTGAAATCAAAGTAGAAATAATTACTGATTTCTGATAAAGAATGGAGGCTTCACAGCAACTTTGCTGCAGGGAAAGGAAACAGCTGTAGCTAACGAAGCTAATTATTTTTAACTGTTTATATTACATTTTGGCACAAATTGGCAGAGTTACACACGTGCACGGGAGCAGTTTGTCTCCCTTTAAAGCAGAGTTCCTGAGTGTAGCGATGGGTGTTAACCGCCAAGTCAGCTACATCTTCAGCTCTGGAACAGTTAAACACCCTCCCCTGTGATTTCCAACCACAGTTTGGAGGCTGGGACATGCTGTTATACAAGCATTTGTTAATGCTAATGTCACTGCATGCTTTAAAATATCCGGCAGATGGAGTGAGATAACAGAAGCCATTACAGTGTAATTCAAATTAGCGGTCGACCGATAAATCAGCCGATATTCGCTTGTTGCAGGTATCGGCGTATATATGTCAGCTTATAAGTGACAAGAAACTGCAGTACAGAGATGCTTGAGGTCATTTAGAAACTGTCACCATGACATCGTCTGTCCACCAAAGACCAATGGCAGGTCGATAATAAATGAAAACCACAACAACCAATTCCGGGAGAGGAACCAAAAAAAAAAAGCAAGAGCAACAAAAGAACAGTGAGCTTACTTTAAGTATCCCCGTCTTGTACTCCATCGGCATGTCCTTGTATCCATTTTGTTCGAGTTCCCATGCCCAGGTGGTGTTGAACTCCTGGCATACCTTCAAGGACAAATGAGAAATTGAATCAGCAAACTGATGCATTGAATGTCAAAGCCATAAATTGTTTTTTGTTCAAACAGCATAATGCCTTGTTGTCTGCTTGGTGGGGTGTTGTTGTAAGGACTTCATCATGGCAATAAAAGTCTGACGCAACAGCAAGGTGATGTCAAAAGTGCACTGTTAATGCTCTGCCATGTTTGTTGTAGTTCAAACATCATTTCAAAATCACCTCTCACCAAAAGCAACACGTGGAAAGTTATGGAAAATATCATCAACTACAACCTCATCAATTACTTATCATAAGTTAAGTCAACACCTCTCTGACAGCCTCGGCTAAAACATGAACATTATAGGCTTCAGTTGTTTCTGAGAACCAATTTCATAAATATACCCTTGAGTATTATAGTAATTATCAGCAGGGTTTTAATGGACAGTCTAAGTGCCCCATGACGGTCTAAATATGATTTCAAATACTTATCCACTGGCTGTAAAGCAGCAAATATCAATATTTATAATATT
>JAVQJF010055643.1:0-20169 GCA_036023855.1 Gadopsis marmoratus | reverse complement strand
GTAACTGACTGATAAAAGTTATAGTTTGGAGGACAAGTCTTTATCAGTGTTGCTACACCAGTAGGACTGTTTAGCCAGGTCTCAACTAAAAATATACAATCCAAGTTCTTTTCAGTTATAAGATCTGTGGTGGTTGAGAGAAAAGGCAGGACAGATAGATGCAGGAATATTCCAGAAACAGCACACCGACACGTCGCTTTCCACACAAGCCAGTTTATTCCCAGGTCACAGTTCAACAACGTCTTGTACTCTTACTCTGGACCTAAGAATCACCTGAAACCCCAAAAGCCACCGTCATAAACCCAAGGCTCCGCCCATCCAATCCCCAACTGGTCTATCAGGATACGAGTCTCTGATGGGACAATCAGCCTGGTTAATACACCCCACCTGGTTTTCTCCCTCAGTACTGAGTCTTAATCACCAGGAACGGGAACCACCTGGTGAACCTAAGGGACACAGTCAACATGATGACATACCAGGATTAACCCAGGGAGGGTGTTTGCACTTCCTCACAGGCATGCTAACAGACTCGTGATTGTAAACTAAAGTATTAAAATTGACCCGATGGTGGTTTTAGATCACCACCATTCTTAGAATTTATCCTGAAGAAAACACGAATATTTGCACCAAATTTCATGCCAATCTATCGAATAGCTGTTGAGACAATTCACTAAGAAATTCAGCCTTATAGTGGCACTAGAGGACAAGTGATGGGGATGACCAGAGTTGGTAGGATTCATCTACTGGAAACCATGAATGGCTGTACAACATTTTGTGCCAATCCATCCTGTAGAACATGAGATATTTCACAGCATAAGTGAAAACTTTGATCTGCTGGTGGCGCTAGAGGAAAAATCAGAAAATCCACAAAGATGTTAGGGTTCATCCTCTGGGCACCATAAATGTCTGTATTCATGGAGGTAGTTTTTGAGATATTTCAATATGGACCTAAAAAGTAAGTCTTTTTGCACAAAGTGTTATTGCTGAATGGATGTAATGTAAAAAGCAGTTTGCTAAGACAAAATAATGCGTGTTCGCTCCTGCACTTGGTGTCTACCTTCTGCTTTAAAAATCTTTGTCACTTTCACAAATAAAGCAATATATTTAAGACAACCCCTTGAATCTTAAAATAGAAAGCTATTAGAGCTGTGTGTAGTTAAAGGCAATCAATTAATGCTAATTTACATTCATATTCACATGAGACTAAGAGGAGGAGGGATTCCCTCATTTGTCCCTAAAAATGATGTCTTGCAAAGCTGAGCTGGCTGCTGCCTTCCCACATGGATATCAAAGAGCATTCATTTACAGATACAGATATAAATAGAAAGAAGCCCAAGAAAATTGAGAAAGTACATTGCAATTAGTCCTCAAAGGGTACTGGTTAATGGGCAGTAATGTTTTTAGTGAAATGCATGTTAAGGTTAAGATGACACACTTTAAGTAAGTGGAAATAAATGTCAGTTAACTTCTTGATAAAGTGTTCAAAGTGCTGGCGCGAGAATAACAATGAACATTTTGCAGAATGGTGCGTCTTTAATTACGGCTTCTATCCAATGCATACTTTCGTCACAGTATAGCCTATCACTTGTTCACTTTGTGCTATTATTAAATGTCCTTAATTCAAACAAGAACAACATTTGCAGGTTCTAATAGTTAGGTTCAAAGTTTGGCGCTCCACTTTCTGGTGAGAACAAGGATCGGCTACTGTTAATAATCCTCATCGCCAGTAAACCATCTGCCTCCTTTCTCAACATTCCCAGGGAGCCAGAGAGCACAACAATGTAATGATGCCAATCCACATCATTAGTCAGTTAAGTGATCAGCAAAACACAATCAAATGAGAGTTGGAACAAAAAGCCGGAGCAGCGTGGGCAGCAAGGTGTTAGATCATTCATAGACAGTCAGTGGAAGCTTTCCGTTTCATTTCGAGGGATGATTTGTCAGTAAATATCCATCAAATGCAGACAAACACAAGTGGCGGGGGCCGAGTGCAGATGTAAAGCAAATGAGCATGAACACATTTCACAGATAACTTGGCAGAATTGGAGGATTAACTGGGCTGGAGTTAGTTGGACTTTGAGGGCCCCCATGCGAGGGAGCTGAGCAATTATGGCCATTGAAATTCCTGGAAGACTACAGTCTTTTTTTTTTTTTACTGTAATCTGTGAATTTACAGTCCTCGGGCGTATGTGGAAAGCACATATCAGCGCCATGGCAAGATACACTTGTGCATGCTCACACGAAGAGACACACACGCAACCGCCACTCTTTTCCCTTCATGCTCTCAGAATTTTTTCTGCCTGCTCAGTTCTTTAAGTCATTAACTTGCATCCTCCTATAGTTCACTCTCCCCGTTTCCCCTCCACTCCCCCTTTCTCCCCCTGCGGTTTCTGTCACTTGTTCACAGACGAGTGGCCATTACATCACCATGACCTAAATGTGTCACATCCCTCTCACTATGGCTCTCTCCCTCTCTTCCTCTCTCCTTCCTCCAGCTCTCTCCCTATATCCCTTGCTGTCCGTCTGGACATCTCTCAAATTTTTTCTACTTTTCCCCACTTACACCCACTTTCAGAAGTGAAAACGCTTTTGACCAGTTTTGCTGAACCTGCCTGGCTCGCAGCTGTGTGCTCGTCTATATATGTAGCTCCTCTTCCCTCCTCTCCTCTCCAGTTAACAGTAAACTATCAATATAGTAGCTCTGTATTCCTGTACATGCAGCTCTCGAAAAAATTAAGAGACCACTCCAAATTTTCCAAAGTTAATTTTACTCAAGCACATACCTATAAATAGTAAAACCAGAGAACTGATAATTTTGCAGTGGTCTCTTCATTTTTTTCAGTCTGGGAAAACTCTATTGATGATATGTGCAAATGTCACTTCAAATGCACTGTATGAATACAACTCTGTCCCTCACCTCCCCTTCTCATCTCATCCCGACCTGACCTGCCTGCCCTGGTTTCCCTCCGGCCTCCACATCAAACACAGTTGTGTATCAGAGTGACAGCAGCTCCTTTCACTATTGATCCAGACGCTCCGTATCTCAGGAAATACCAACAAGAGAACTGACAGGAAGACTGGCCCAAAAAGTTGACTGATTACCAGTATTTTCTTTTGGACATTTTAGTTTGAATGAGTTCTCCTTAACAGAGTCACAACTTTGTGCATTTAAAGCAGAAATTCACTAATAAAACATGGGAACATCATTTTTATTTTATCTGTATGAACAGGACGTCAACACCACAAAGTATTTTAGGAATAGGCCACAAATGACGTGTTTGTTCAGATTTGTTTTACACCTTTTAAAAAATGTGACAGCCCTGCTCCGCCTGTGAGAACAGTTGTTACTTTTTAGTTTTGACAAGTAACCCTACTGATGTGGTCGGCGGTTTCTCAGTTTGAGCTTGGAGACTGCAAATGTAATTGAAAGCCTGCATTACAAAGTGACATGGTTAAACACATGGGGCTTCAATGGACAGGGAGGGTCTCATCTAGTTGCATTATGGGAGGTCTAGGAGCCAATGCTTTTGGAGCGTGATTTTGACCATTCTTTACTTAAGACGTCTCTCACAAGTAACCCAACTTTATGGAAGCATTACTAAATTGATGGAGTGCTATTTCAACCATAATCACAAGGCTGATATACATGGAAAATGAAATGAACATGATGCAGAGATTAATCCCCTCCATAGTAATCCAGCTGATCAGTTTTCCTCAGACTTACCCAGGCAGGCAGATCCATTGAGGTTGGGCTCATAGCCTTCATCGCAGACGCATCCTCCGACAGGAACCATCCACTCCCCTTCAGCATTGCAGTGCATGCGAGGGGGTGTGCCTCCCTGTGCTTTACTGTGTGGGACACATGTCCCGCTCACGGGAACTAAGGCAGTGGGCTCCGCCCCTGAGGGGGTTGCTGGGTAGGACGCCAAGTATAGGCTGGTGGCTGGACAGCGCCGGTAGAAGATGGACATACCCATGAGGGAAACACAAGCTCCACTGTCGACGATTGCCAGGACAAATCTGAAACAATGTTAAGATCAAAAACATTCAGACACATGGCAGCAATGATGTTAGTAAAACATGAGCAACAAAGTGATGATTACCCATTGCGTGTGAGTGGGGCAAAGCTACGTGTCTTGATGTTGATTCGGCTGTATCTGTTGGGTTGATACTGGTGAGGTGAACTGGGCTCCACCTTGGAGAAACTCTTATCTGCTGCAATGGTGTCGATCTTCACCCAGCCCTCCCTGCTATCCTTCTCTCCGGCGGACGGCTGCAGTGAGGAAAGAGCAGAGTGGACGGCAGACAGAGGAGGGAAAGGTAATGAGTGGTCAAGAGAACACAAAATAGCATGGAAAGGATGTGTGGTTGGGAGGGAAGGAAAGAAGTAAACAAGAGGAAAATTATGGACATTAAAATGAGTTGGTTGATAGATGAATAAGGATTGGAGTACACAGTGCATTCAATCGCAAGAAAAGAAACTGAAATAAGAGGGAAAATGCCAAGATGAAAGACAAGCTCAGAGTTTTTGCTGTATTTTTCCGAGGCACATTTATAAGATGAGGTAGTTTAGTGGGAAGAGAAAACGTTGACTTAGATGTATGCAGGTCCCAGTGGGGGTTCCTGCTTAAATCCATGCAAAGACTTTCAGCGCTGCAGTGCTTCCTGCTCTTCTGTGACTCTCCTCTGATTCCTCATCAGGCTTTGATTTGCATTTTTAAAAAGCATCTCAGCAGAGAAATGCATTCATCTATACAAATACTGCATCCCTTCCTGTGACTGTATTCAAAAGTAGTTCAAAATATCCCAGAAACAAAAAATTAAGCTAAAACTGAATGCATAAATAAATAAAACATCTTAGGATAGTCAGAGTCACTGAAAAACATGTCAACTGACAGCACTTGTTGTTCAGAGAATTTCCTGCAGTCAACGTAAAAGGGCGAATTTCGTATATGTTACGCCTTAACGATGTCATTAGTGGGTGACATTTCTGGAGACCGACCACAGTGGCACGTTTTGTCAGTTTGTAAACCACAATCCTCAACATGCAAGTGCTTCACACCAATGTGGCCTAAGGAGGCCGTCAATCTCAACAGCCTTTCTTGGCAAAGCAATACTCAGGATGATTACACAATTGCTCCTTGTCATGAGATGTTGTAAGGTTTTGCTGCGCTGGTGTGACATGAACGTAACATTAATGAAAATTGCATTTTACTGTGCTTAATGATTCTGTCTGAAGGTTGTTCGCCTCGAGCACTGACAAAAAAAAGAGGAATTTATCCTTGATGCACCTTAATCAGAGCATATTAGTTGCTGAACATTTTAAATTCCCAATTCATCTGTTTGTTTAATAATTCTGTGTATGAGGATGCTGAGCCACATCATTAAAACTTGAGAAATATCTTAACTAATAAATATTTCAGTGATATGTAAATCCAACTGTATTGCCAACTTATTTTGAAAAAGGTTCATGGTATTACTTGTTTATTTAAATATGTATAGCTACATGGAAAACTATGTCTTTCAGGGTTGTAGTTTTCATCCAGGTTACAGAGAAACAGATATTGTGTTGTTTTGGTGAAACATCATTTTAAATCATTACAGTTTCTCAAGTGTCAGGTCAGATATGTCGGCCATGTTTCATATTACCTCTCTTACTCTTTTATCTAAAGGGGTTTAATATTAGCAATCTAACGTTAGTTTTGTCTGTTAGCTAGTTCATTTTGCTATGCAACTGTTAACAAAGCCTGTCAGTGGCCATGTGTAAGTATTTACTAAAACCTAAATCTCTACTTAAAAACTAGTTTGTGTGGTGCTACGTGGTTTACATTAATCTCCATTTAGTAAGATAAAACACTTGTGTTTCTGTATAACTAGGTTAAGTTTGGTCTTATGAATAGCTGGTGCAACGGCTGCTGGACTCCTGGAGCACCAAGGCTGGCTGACCCATGTTCGACAATAAATAATATTTTGATTCAGGTATTAATTTCCCCCTTCAGCTGTGGTGCACACTGACCCACACTAACCCCCCCCCCTCAGAGGAGACGCGCAAATTTTATAACTCTGATCGTGACACAATTTCTCCCTGGTAGTTCATTCATCAAAATAAAATTATTATTGCTCCTAACAATAACAATGTAAAATGATATTTACTATGTAAATACCAAACTATGATAATTGCATGGTAATTACAATGTAGCACATCCACTGTGGATGTTCTGCCTCACCTCAGCTACCCAGGTCCTCTCCAGCTCCCTCTGGGTGTCAGCCTGTTTGTAGTACAGGGTGAGTGTCTCTCGGCAGGTGGGTGACGGAGATCGCAGGCTGGCGCAGTCACGCACAGAGAAACGCAACGTGACAAACACCCGTGGAGCAGAGTGGCGGTACAGGAAGGGTGTAGCCAACCAGTTGTCTTGCTGACGGGGATTTTGGTTGACGTTGCAGACCTCGAAGGTTCGTATGATCTTCCCCCGGTCGTCCAGGACACTGACCTCATCCCACTGAGAGTGACAGAAACAATATCATGAGCTTGTGTAAACTCAACTTTGTAAAAGAGAAACATGATCTTAAGATTCAGCCTGTATAAACTGTAAAAACCCGTGTTTATTTACAGTTTGCCCACAGTTAAATCTTAAAAGGTGGTTGACATGCTGCAAGGTAAATATTGAGCATATTGCTGGTGTTGCTGACATGTGAGTCTTGTCCTTTACTACCATCACACGCTGTTGTTTGACATCTTCATCCTCAGTGAGAGAAGTAGGATAGCGTATTTATTTAGTCCTGATATAACACACACACTAGTATTGAATCCACAAGAGCTTTACTGTCCCCAATAATGTAGGTCATCTCTATGTATTCAGGTAATCGATTATAAAACCACTAGTTTTTCAAACCCCTTGGGTCATTAATTTAGAGGATTTCAAGTGTTGCAGACAAAACTGCAATAGACAAAAGACAATGTAGATGGGTTTCAAAGGGACTATTTCTTCAATACAAAGTACATCCAATGAAAAGTCTTCACAATTTGTTCTGTTGATTTATCCAGAGCAACAAGGACACTTCTGAAAAGACATGCTGATATTGAATTTCTTAAATGTGTTCTTCAAAGCTTTGAACACCACAAACAAAATTCCATTCACCACCATTGTACTGGGATTACGGCGAACTCACAGCAAATAAAACCAAAAGTGTATGCATGGCACGACAAGAGGTAAGAGAAAAAGTGGATTCAGACAGCAAAACAGACATAAACTAAAAGGTGATATTTGATTTTCCAATTTAATATCCTGATAAATCCTAATATCCTAATAAATAAAATTAAGCAATTTTCAAAACTTCAAGACTTTGTACGAACCTTTATTCTAATATAAACCATTCAGATTCATAAAGAGACATGTGGTTAGTTTATCTCTGTATCAGTGTTCACATGTGACGGGTGGCCGACACTTGTGTGTCTGACTTGCGGCAGCTGCTGTGTAATAAAAGGACTCTTGTAGATGCAGAAATGGATTTGGACATGAGTTGTACCTTCGTGGAGAAAGTCGAGCAGCACAGAGATAGTAAATGTAAATGTAGGCGCAGGGTTTAGTTTCACTGTGCTTCCAAGGATGAAAAGCCTGTGTAGCTGTGAGTGACAAGCAGGGCCTTTCTGTTGTAACACAGAGGAATTATGTATTAGGCATCATCATCATTATTCTCCTTGCAACAATGGCAAGAGGACAAAAGGTCCTGACACCCTATCAGGATGCATTTGTCGTGTGTGTGTGTGTGTGTGTGTGCACGTTAGTGTATCTCTGCATGCTCATGTCTCTTTCTCTGTGTGATTCTGACAGCCAGTATGAGCAAAAATCTTTGCAGCATCCATATGTGGTCAAATTGGAATAATGATAAGATCAGTGAACAGATAGAAAGAGTCTGAGGCGCTGTCAGTCTAATGGAGTGAAAGGACAGTTTTCTCTCTCACAGGCCGTGATTCACACTCTGAGGGGATTCGGATGGAGGGGACAACAGAGAGCACATGGTGGGGTGGAGGGATGCACCTCGGGGGGCATAGTAGTGTGTGTGCGTGTGGTTTCTTGTGGCTGCCATCAAAGCCTGACATTGTGGACTTTCACCTAGAGAGAGAGAGTCGCACAGGGATATCTGTGTGTGGCATTGCGTGCAGTTTGCTTCTGTACCTTTGTGAAAAAAAACTACGGCTTTCATTTGTTTTCTGACCCCAAACCCCCCACTCCCCCCCCCCACCCCCCACCCCTTATGGAAAAAGAAAGAAAAAAAATGGGGCACATTGGGGAGGAGGGGTGGATGAAGCGTTGGAAAGAGAGAAAAAAAGGGACAACTCATCTTCGTGATTTAATTTGAACCGAAATGCCAGAGAGCCAAAGAGCAATCTCTCCAGCGACAGAGGGCAGGGAGGGGCAGAGCCTCGGACGCAATCGCAGACACGAAGAAGCAGAGAAAGGGACGCACAGATACCCCAAGACATATGCATGTGCACACACAAAGCAAACATACAATGGAAGAATAGTCAGTGAAAACAAGGGGAGGGGGTAAAACGCGAAGACTACAGTAAGAGGTCGAGAGTCTGCTGGTTTGACACTGAAGGGAACTAAGGGCCACAGTAGAGATTGAGTTGGGGCATAAAAGGAAGAATATGAAGCAGAGACCCAGTGGTTCTAGGACTGTGGAGGGTCAAAGGGAGGAAAGATTACAAGAGGCAGAGAGAGGCAGAGAGAAAGAAGCAGATGGGCAGCTTGTCAGTACATTAAAGGATGGAAAGACAGTAAGAGAGCAAGAAGAAGCAGGAGGGGAGCACAGTAAAGAATATATCCACAGAGCCCCAAGCAAAAGAAAAGATGGGATGTGAAGAGAAAAGTGAGGAAAGGGTTAAAAACAAGAACACGTACACACTCAAACACACACACACACACACACACACACACACACAACCTGCCTCTTTCTCTCTCCCCCTCTCTTGGTCTGTCTTTCTACATCTCTCAGCTTGATGCCCCGGGTCAAATAACCATATCTCTATCGCAGAAGCACTTCTCATCTAGGGACCATAAAAATAAAAAAAAAGCTCATGCAAATGCTCGACTTGCTCACTCTCTCTCACACACACACACACACACACACACACACATAAATGGATGGCCTCCTATTAGCAGCAGCCATCATGGTTCACAAATTCCTAATGTATAATTATGGCCCAACACTGGAGGCCAGACTGGGGTGATAATGACAGCATGTAAAGTTTAGTGTAAGGTGAGATAAAAGGCTCCATGTGAATGCGTGTGCTTGCCAGATGTTGGCTAGAGACTTCTTTATTTTCATTTGGTACTTCTTGAGCTGCCAACATGTGAAATTCCAGTGGTAGCTGGTCGTAATTGTTGCCTCACTTGTTTGCCAAAACCAGCATGTAGAAATGTAGCAAATTTTATTTCATGCACTATTTGATACTGTACATTTATACGTCAGAGGTTTTGCACATAATGTCCGTGTATGGATAGAGTCTAAAGAATAATATTGTTCTGCACTGGCAGAGTAAACGGCATAGGAACGTCCTCCACGGTAACAAGTACAAAGTACCGTCCTGTAGTTTCTCACGTTATCTCAAAGATGATGACAATGAAGACAATGTACATAATGTGTGTAATTATGAGCTGTATTAGAACTGAGCCACAATCACTCACAGATGAATGAATTTAACTGACCCTGGAGTTGACCCTGGCACAGTCACGCAAGTACACACATGCACTCACACATGTAACCCCCCCCCTCACACACACAGAGATTCACACAGTTCACGGCGATGCGACAACCTTAAATAAAAAGCATCTCAATAATAGAAGATCTATAGTTCAATCGCTGCAATCTCATCACAGATGAAGACACACAGTAAACACAAACAGAAAAAAAGCATTGCCTCAAGGATGTTTTAAAGATAAGGTGAGACCTTGCTCATTCTCAAGCTCCACTAATCAATGCCAGATGCCAGATAATAACCTTGAGCTTAACCCATATCTACACATAACCATTTATAACCTTATTCATAATCTTCAAGCTGAGATCTGCAACTCTCTGCTAACTGTAATTATCTGCAGCAACAAGATGTCCACAGCAATGGCAGCGGAGAAGGTTTGGTGGATGCCTGCTGTTTTATTGAATCATTGCAATCAATGCAGCCTTAGAAAACACACTAACTAGCAAAATGGGTATCACAGTGCTGCTTGTGCTTGAATTTGATGTGTGAAACAGATTTTCAGAGCTTGGACACGTGTGAGCAGAATCAACATATCTACAGAGCAGAGTACAGACATCTGTTGGCATGGTAAATGTGTTTTTATCTTTCATTATCAATCATTAGGGTCAATTATGAAGGCTGAATATACGGCATGTGTAATTAAATTGTCATAATAATTACATAATTAATATTTTCCCTGACTAACTTAATATACAAACATAATGCTTTTAAATTTTAAATGAAACCCTTTTGTAACTAGCAATTATTTTGACATTTTCACATTTGATTGGCCTCCCAACATGACCGCTTTAATGCTCCGGCAGCTGGAAAGCACGTCGGCAGCGAGTTCCCCCGCTTACCCCCGTGTCTGGATAGGTGGTCCAGCCCAGCTCTGAGGTAGACTCTGTTGTGTCCAGCAGCATCACTGAAGGGTAAGCAAGCAGAGACAAAGACAAGGTATGAGAAAACAGACTGCCAAGATGCACAGATTTTACTTTAATACTATTTATTGCTGCTCAAGAGTTTAAACTTGAACAGAGTGAGTGCTAATAAAGAGAAGTGACTGTGAAACAGATAATCATGAGATATTCTCTCACGGACTGAATCACAGACTGTGTGATTCTGTGATGCCACCAAGAGCTAAAACATGGATCTGCTCCAGTGATGCTGAAGTTGAGATGAACTTTGTGAAGTGGGAGCTTTAATCCTTTTGTTAAATACCACAAGTTGCCGTTCTTCTGTCGGAGGAGCAGGTCCAGATTTGGTCCACATTCCTTCTTTGATTTCTCCCCCATGCTATAAAATCAGGGAGGGCTCCAGCTGTGTGCATCTGTCAAACCTGATAACTGATTCTGAGTGATGATGCATTTTGGCACAAAGATCTGGTGTTTAAAAAATGGAACCGATTGACCTGATGGGGCTCCGTGATTAAAGGTCAAATTTTCCATTTTCCAAAAGGCCATAACAGTTACTGTCACATATTGTTGAAACTTAGCAACCAGATGCTTCTTATAGTTTGGCCCAAAGGGAACCTTCATCCCCTTGTTGAGTGATGGCATCCCTTTTGTTTCAGGTTTTAAGAGTCATTTACTCATTGCCAATAATCTAGAGTGAAAGCATGAGAATAGCGTTTCTTTCGTTCGTTTTTATTTAAGTGTATTTTCCCATAATTTGCTTTTAGGTTTAAGTGCTTTAAAAAGCAAGCTGGCAAAGAAATCACACACACAGAAAACACACACAAAGTGACTTTAATGCTGAGTGCTGCCTGCTGACACATGGCAGCTTCCCACACAAAACTGAAGCCCTTGAATATTACCATTAGTATTCCAAAACCGTGGCGGCTGCCGTTCCTTCAATCTGGCACAGTCTGCGCTCGTTTCTGCTGAGGAGCCGCCGATTGAACACAGGCCAAAGTTTGTCGTGCACACAGAGGTGGCAAAAACATCAGACTTCAGGTTTGGATGCTCGCACAGATGGAGTTAATGGGGAAAAACACACAGTGCCTGATTTCATCAAGCACAACACTAATCGCCCTGAGGGCTGTAGACACTGCATTGTGGAAGGCAGCAGCCATCCGCCTCTGTTTACAAATAAATAATTCTTCTCATTGTTGTCATGCAATTTTTATGCTTTTGTTTCCATTTCATGTCACACAATCGCTCACCAGAGAAAAGGAGGCTCTCTTTTTTCTCCCACTGACAACCAGACAAAGAGCGGCAGAAATATATTATCTACGTAATCATCACACACGCTGGATGGGGTTTGAAAAGGTACCCTGTCTCGCCAAAACATCAGTGACCCACAGGGTTAGCTCAGTTTCTATTTCTCAGGTGTACAGGCTTGTGCACACACGGTGCGTCGCCCTGCCTGTCGTCTTCTTTATAAATCAAACAAGAAGAAACTGATATCATTTGTGGCTCATGACATAAACTCACCCCCTCCTGTCTGTTCTCTGAGTGTGTCGTAAACAGATTTTTTTAGGATTATACTCACAGATGGAGACCCCCCCAAATCTGTCCTCCAATCCTTCATTTCCCTCCTCTTTTTTCCATCTTTTACAAGCCCCCCCCACCCCTCCAGTCTGTCTATCTGTTTTCACCCACTAGCTTGTCTTTATGTCAATCTTACTAAATTCACACATTTTCCATGGACGTCCTCCAGGATTTGGAGTGATGTGAATTGTATCAAGAAAAGAATACAAATGGGCCACGACAGCTAAGGATTATATGCAGCCACAGGCATCAGAATAAATAGTTTTTAGTGCAGCGTATGTCTGGACAGCTTGGCGGCTGGAATCACAGAGCCGATCAAGATTTTAAAAAATCAGCTACAGGGAGAAGACTACATCCACCAAGCCAGGATATCTAAAGCCTTTCAGAAGAATGATGATTTGCATTAGTGACACGCCTTTCCTGCCTTGTTTGACGATGCATCTGTAGCAAGATTACCAGTTTATTAGGAACACATAGCTAAAACTAAAACAGCCCTGCAATAAATCCTCCAGTCATAAAAATTATAATATTCAGTTTTTGCTTAAACTGGTTTAGAGATTGAACTTTGTGATAATTTTAGAGGCTATAATTTGAATTACATTATACAGGGAGGTGTTTTTCTTATTTAGCCAACGGTCACTGATATACATGGAGTGGACAAACTAATAGAAACACACTGACAGGTGACATGAAAACAGCCTGGTGACTACTTTTCTTAGTGTCTCTTCATCCTGCATCTTTCAACATAATAAATTATTGTTATATGTATAAACATGTCATGCATGGAACGCTCACATATGTATTCTGACCTCATTAAGCACCGTCCTATTTATATCCGATAAGAACACACACGCACAAATGCTGCAAATGTGTCATTCCAAATTCAATTAACCCTCTGCTTCGGGGCAGAGTCATGCGTAAATAATATATGGCCAACTATTTTGACATTAATATTTATGCCTCTACTATTTAACTTCTTGTCGCGAGGCCTTGGAGACCACAGGTCCTCACGTCACCTTCGCTCTTTCCAAGACAAGCCTGTACATGAGGATTACATGGAGCAGTGTTCAACGAGCTTCACGCATGTCTCATTACATGACATTAGCATGTTGAATAATTCACCACGACATCCCAATCTTGATCCTAATCTTGTGTGTGTGTGTGTGTGTGTGTGTGTGAGGCAAAGTTGAACAAAAGAGAGGGACACTTTTTGACAGGTCCACTTGGCAGTAAAAGCCCCTTTATTTAACTCTCAGACAACAGCGCTACAGCATCTCTGTTATTGGTCCATCTGAGGGCCGAGACACTCAAAGTTTGTCCCTGACAGTTTGGAGAAGTGCTGAGTCTGCAATCTGGACCTGAGTGCTGTGTTAATGCACGCCTTCTCTCACGTCTTCCTGCTCCACTCTGGTCTTTTACTCACTATACCTCACCCTCCTTTCCTACCTCCATCCTGTCCCTTGTCCCTTTCACCACCACCCCGCATGTGTGTATTATTCATCTAAAAAGTGACAGCAGGGTAGGCATCTCTGTACGTTAAATAAGGAGATACGCTCCGCTCCATTATTGATGCCAGATCTGCTGTTTGTTTGGGAAGCGCTTTGAAAAACTCAGAGAGATAAAAGGGATACAATAGAATGAAAAAGGCAGGATTACGAAACAGGAAAGAGAAGAGGAGGATAGGATTGTGCTTGTGCATATGAATGTGCTTCTCTTCTCCCCCTCTCTTTCTGTCTGTGGCGTGGGTGGAAAGGCTCTTTACTGTTGTGCAGAGGTGACCTGCATTAGTTCATGACTGTCCCCTCTTCCACTGGAGTGTTCACTTCAGCTGAGTGACCCTCTCTTCACTCTCTCCATCCATTCGTCTTTGCCCAACACTTTGCCTCTCTGTGTGGCCATGCATGCACCAACACTCTCCAGCACTAAGTGTAGTGCTGATGTTCATGTCACGACCTATTTGACGCCAGATGAATGCTACTTTGCTGCGCATTTTCCAAGCAATAGAGCCCCCCTGACACCCAGCAAAGAATTTCAGTGTTAATATTAACGTAGGCTAGAGGGGTGTGAGTGTCTAATATGCCTTAACACCAAAGTAAATGCACCTGCAAAGAGTCTCTGAGCTCACAGGTAACAGCAACAACACACACATTTTCAAAAAATTCCCACAGTGCCTGCAAGCGTTCTCTGCCGTGGTCAGGTTGTGTTTTGTCTTTTGTCCACTCATCCACCCATCTCCACCCATTCTTTATATGCTCCAGATGCTCCCACCCACAGACAGTCAGTCAAGGACAAGGCCTACACCAAACCATCATTACAAACAACCACAGCGAGTGAGTGATACGCCAAGACAGAGAGGGAGCAGGAGGAGGAGGGCGGAGGAGTGAGGAAGGACGTGGGGATTAACGCGATTCCAGAAATAAGCATGCACATGTCAAAGGGAGTTATCAAAAATTCTCTGGCGGTTAAGCTGAATGAAAGTGTAGCTGCAACAAACAGCACTTAAACCAGGTTAGATGACAGAGCAACGCTGAGATGAGTCGCTGAGCAGGCAGCAACAGGCACAGGTAGACGTCCTTGATTACAAGACCTTTGCAAAAAAATAAGGCTGGCTAGGTTTCTCACAAATCAACGCACATAAAAACAACCATTTTCGGATTCATGGGGGTTTTGGTGTGGGAATATGAGTATTTATCAATTAAACAAACGAGATAAAACATGTTGTTAATGAGCTTTAAAGGTGCTGGTAGGCAGATTTTGTTACAGAGCCAGGCTAGCTGTTTCCTCCTGTTTCCAGCCTTTACGTTAAGCTGAGCTAAGGCCTCCTGGCTGTGGCATCCTATTTACCGTACTGACATAATTGTTCACTGGAGGTTAATAATGTGTGCATAAGTAGAAATATAGACTCAAAACCTAAGAACAAAATCCAAAAGTTGCTTCTAAACAGCACCAAGTTCTCCACCAAAAGAAATCTAGGCCTACCATCAAAGACCTGAACCTGCTACAAACATATTTTCATCACCATCTCCACCCTCAACAGCCACAGAGAAGAAGGAATGTAAATCTGAGAAGAGATCATTTTACTGTAAACTCATTGTGTCATTTCTGAACAGTTGAAGCCCTCAACAATCAAACGCTGCTCTCACCCTGTTCAGTCAATGCCAGCTCGCACACTACCAAGTGCAGCTTTAACGTGAAATTGAAAACTGCAAACTACATTCCACTGTGTCACAGCAGTCCATACCACGCGTTCATCTTTCAGTTACATTTTGGCTCCAGCTCATAGTCTGTCTGCACAGGCGTTTATTATCTGTGACTCTATCTGCAACGACACGCAGTGTGACTCAAAGCAGAGAGTCCTGGCTTGCAGCCGCCTGAGGGTTTCATCCTCTCATATCACAAATGGCAGATATGTGATTCATTTGAGGAAAGGCGACCTAATGTCATTAGAGAGCCCTCAACAGACCCAGAAAATTATGTTGCTTTTTAGAATTACATGCACAAACACGGCTAAAAATAACGCCCGGTCACGGTTAAGGGTTGTAGTGTGAATGATTGGGATGCTGCGCCCTCCACTTCCCACCAGCATGTGATTTCTCTCTTTCTGCAGCTCGGTGCACATGCAGGCAGGAGGGACGAGAACAGGAAGCTTTTCAGGGCTGTTAGTGGCATCCATCCTGCTGCACTCCCACTGTGACAAGCATGTCATTTATTTTCTTATCACACTTTCTTTAATTTATCATGTTCTGAAAAGGCAGCTTTTCAGTACATTACACCCAGGATAAAGATAGTAATTGGTTAATTAATACCCAGATGGCCCAGATGACATTAAAGTGAAAATGTCAACATGGCTCAACATGGTTTACACAGCCTGGTGTTTGTCTTTGTGTGTACAAATAACCAGTGGCAGAAGAAGTATTCAGATCCTTTCATGAATTTTAAGTTCCAGTAGTACAATGTAAGTGATAAGTGTAATCAGTAAGTCCTGCATTCATAACCTAACTTTAGTAAAAGTACAGAAGCACTGACAGTGAAATGTACTTAGTGTATCAAAGTAAAATTACTTGACTTGATGAACTTTATTTGATCCTTTATTAGAGCTAAAATGACAAATTGGCCAGTCTGATATTTTGGCCAATACTAGCTTATTGTAGATATATTGGTGTATATATTAGCCAATCAGCAACAAGAAATTGCAGACAAGTACAATATCCCCCAGTGAAATGCAGCGTACAAGTCGAGAGTATTATAAAAGGGATGTACTCAAGCAAGGTACCTCCTTATTGTACTTACAGTGTTCATACAGCTTTTTCAGAGTAAAATTCAAGCACTTTTCAAGCACCTTCAAAGTGCCTAAATCGAAGATTACCACTCTTGAAGTCTTTATCATCGCATCTAAATTGTTACTATAAATCCCAGGCGACAACAAACTAATAAGACGACGCGATCATTTCATTTCAAGTACTAAAAGAGTTTTGGTTCACGAGTGATTGTGTAGATGAAACTCCAGATCATGTTGAAAATGCAGCATTTCTCAAGGGGAATATATCGCTTGCTCCTGTTTTGCTTGGTTTGATTTTTAGAAAGAAAAAAGGAAGAAAAAGTCATTCACAATTGAATCAGTTTTGTTTCTGGGAGGCATTTTACATATTTCATCTACAGTTTGTGCAGCAGTCATTTTCAGGGTAAGGTTCACAAATGATACAAGGTTAATTTCTGGATATGTTTAGCACAGTGAGCATCACTTCAGCTCACCGGGGGGGGGGGGATCTTCAGGTTTGCCTCCCCTTCAGTGTGGTGTGTTAATCCAATGTGTACACGCAATCCTCGACACAGATCCACCAACTTAGAGGCCAGCCATGTGACTTCACATCAACTCAAATCAACAATGCATGTGGGCGAACGCATCGACACTTACACAGGCAGCATGTGAGAGTGATACATCGAACGCCCTGTCACTCACGCTCCCGGTAGTTTGTCTGCATGCAAAGAGGCGGCAAACTACAAGAAATGAAGGCTAAAAATGACACTTCGTTATGGTTTGTGGTGTGAAAACAGATGAGAAGAGGGGTCGTTAATGGTGGATACGGCGATATACTTCAAAAGCAGAGGACAGACAATAAACAATAGAAAGACTGAGAGCAAACATATCAGTCAGCCAGTCGGTCCAGACAGACACGCCATCTACTGCGATCAAAGCCGGGGCAGACGCCAAATCCTCCCTTCGTGACATAACTACATGTTTCAATTTATGTGGATTTATATGAATGTCTGCGCTATTGGGTTAATACTGTATTATGAAGAGCTCTATATCAATTACACAAACAGAGTCAGTAGGCCAGTAACACTGCAGCCTCTCTCCCTCTCTGTCATTCTGTCTCATCTTAGTCCAGGCCATCTGTTACAAACACAGCTCAAATAATGTAGCATGGGGCTGACATATAAGTTACTTCTGTTAAAGACTATTACTGACACACACCTCACAAAAAACTGAAGCCAGTGGGGGGATGAGCGTGAACAGGTGCAGCTCTATCCAACGTGCAGCCAGATCCTTTGAAGGTAATTGCGTGCTGACTGCTGAAACCCTCTCAAGTGCTGGGGACAGGATGTAGGAGCAGGAGCTATGTATAGGCAGACGCTAAAGCATGCACGCACCTATAGGAATACACACTCACACGTATGTACAGATGCACACACACACACAAAGGCAGTTTGAGTCATCAAATTATAGTCAGCTTTCTCAAGTCAGCCCACTCTGATCTGACAGAACACTTCATAGATGGAGTGTCACTCAGCTATTTCTGAAAGTCTCTCTCTCTCTCTCTCTTTCTCTCTATTACTGACTCGCTCACTCACTCTTGCACTTTTTAAGACATCTAATAATGCCGTTATATAGAGAAAGTGTTAAAAGAGTTAAGGGCAGAGCAGAGGAGGCACAGTCATCAAGGAGACTGTGGAGACAAGGGGCACTGATAACAGTCCTGAAGAGGGGCTGGGGTCTCTGGCTGCCACATCAGTGAGATCATGAGTGACATGAGGGCCTGGTAGAGGGTGCGTGGGGGTCGCCAAATACATAGGCAAGGAGAAAAGGGTTATGCAACATATTATTCATCCCCTGCCTTATTTCCATATTCTTTTGTTTGCGGGAGCTTCATAGGCCCCGACACGCACCTGGCACTTCCATGCCAACAAAGTCCTATCTGATATGCTGCCACAGTGGCACACATGAGCATCTGCATGCATATGCACACATACACACACACAAACACACACACACACGCACATGCACTCAGAAACAATACAAAGCACAGTAAACAAACACACACAGGGCTGTGTGAGCAGGGGGAAAGGTGGTAATTATTCAGGGGGTCCCAAGCTGGAGGTGGAGCCCCAAAACTGAATAATGATTCAGACTTTCTCAAGGTGCTACATGCCACAGTTGTAGCCCAGCTGGTGGAGCGCTGCACAAACTCTCCATCCAGTCGTACCCATAAACACACGCATGCAGTCATGGATTCAATGTGAATACATTCAAGTAAAAGTTTTTGTTCTTACCTTCCTCAGCTGAATTAGGCTGGACTAACAGACAGAGAGACAGAAAGACACTCCACATCTCCACTACAGAACGACACTGACAGACAGAGAGAGGGAGGGAGAGAGCATGAAAGAGGGAGATAGAGTGTGTGTGAAAGAGCAAGAGAGAGGGAGAGGGGGGTGAGAGAGGGGGTGGAGTCTGTTTGCTCCCTTTATCTGAGAAAGAGAGAGAGAGAGAGGGTAGGGGGTGTGGATTGATGAATGGATGAGGGAAGGAGAAAAATATTTACAGAGCAGCACATACAATAAACACACTGCCAACCGAGGAAGTAAACATAACACTGTTGTCACAGAGACGGGGGAGAGAAGGAGATCAGAAAGGGTGAGAGGAGGAGAGTGAGCGAGAGATTTCTTTTGGTTGAGAGAAACAAAGACAAGGGAGAGTCAACAAGAGAGATTGACAGAGGGAGAAGGAGGTGGAAAAATTAATAAACAAGTTTGCCTGGTCTCTAAAACAGCTGTCTAGACATGTCTAATGCCGTCACTTCCAGCTCTCCTCCGATGCCTTGCACACATTTCTGCAAGGCCGCCTGGCAGACTGTGCCTCAAACTGTGGCATCCCTCTTGCGTCTGGACACTGTGCTAACTTGCATTTTTCAAGCTGTGGCATGTGAGAGTGCCCAACTTCTTTTTCCTTTTTTTCCTTTTCTCCTTGATGTCTCTCAGTTCTACCTTTTATGGAAAATGAGTATAATTTAGACACATTTTTGGGCGCTCTCCATCCTGCCTCCCTCCTCCTCTCTCCCCTCTGTCTCTCAGACACACTCCTGGCCTCACAGGATTGCTCATCCAGACAGTATCTTGACACGCACTCATACACACACACACACTCATGCGCACAGAGCTGAACACCCCTCTGGCCCATGCTCGCCACTTGCTGGTCAGACCACAGTGCTGCAGCTTGTTGATGGGCTTTCATGCCTCAGTTCACTGCAATGAGTAAGACTTCAGTGTTGCCTATTGGCTTGACACAGTTAGATGGCCCCATTCCCAGTCAGCCGGGGGCCCTTTACCCAAGGCTCTTTGCTGAGGTACAGGAGGTAAAGTGAAGAGGGAAATGGATCACGGTCCTCATGTCATTAAAAGGGGAATTAAAACTTTGTTTCAATATGCTCAACAAGAACTTGCCAGCTTCAAGAAAATGTCTGTTTGTATGTTTTTTTAGAACTGAAACACTTAGTCGATTAAGCAGTTAGTCAATTGTCAGAAAATGAATTGTCAGCTTTTGATAATCAGTTAATTATTTCAAATGTTAAGTATAAATGGACAGAAATCATTGATCCGAGCTTCTCAAATGTCTGTTCTGTGTTAGTAAACTGCTTTGGGTTTTGTACTGTTGGCTGG
>JAVQJF010055641.1:0-11957 GCA_036023855.1 Gadopsis marmoratus | reverse complement strand
AAAAATGGAATCCTCCTTAACTGCCAATACGAGGAGCACCATTGAGGGAGAAACGTAAGATTATTTTGAAAGGACCACACAGGATGTAATTTGTCCTCGCTCTAGTTAACTTTACACAGCAGTTTTGGAGCCTCAGGACCAGACCAGGACGTGTTTCACCATCATGTCTGACCGGGAGAGTGCTTTGTGCCCGGAGTAGGTCATTTATACTGTGGGCCGGATTGGACCCATCGGCGGGTCGGTTGTGGTAAGAATGACACCCCTGTGTTAGAGGAAACTAACACAGGGGTGTCACTAGGATCACTAGGGACCTTGAATATATGTATGGAATTTCAGTATTTGTGAAGATATTTTGCTCTGAACCACAAATAACAATTTCATAGTGGTGCTAGAGAAAACGTTGAGGGTTCACCAAAGTCAGTAAGAAAGAAACGTCATGGCAGCCCATCCAACAACTGTTGAGATATTTCAGTCTGGACCAAAGTGGTGGATTGATGACCAACGTCTCATCGCTCTTTTTGATCCCCAGACCTCACTGTAAACAGTGAATTACTTTCTTCTGAAGAAATAGTACCTATGAAAACATTTGACAGCATGTTCTGTGGATTGTCCAGAGAAATGGGTCACTGTTGTTGAAATTAGATTGTGCTATAAAACCTTTAACAAACAAAGTAGTGGCTGAAACGTCAGTGACAGACATTTCAAAATCTGCGCAAATGAAACCAAAACACTGTCTGCATGGCTCGATACCACTAGAGGTGCGTTACCAAATATGTTTATTTTATGTTATTTAAGGTAAACCGTCCATTTAAGTTGTAACTTGAACCATTGGTGACAACTCTCAATGGTTTTTGCGTGTACACTATATTACATGATGGACCTTTTGTCACAGATGAATGAGCACAGTAAGTCTATATAAAGTCAACATTACAGCTATACAATGCATTCATCAGGTGAATCACTGACCCGTCTTTGATACCTCAAGCTCAACTGAGCGTACACAATTCATCAGTGTCACAGCTTTTTCTGTTGGAGTTCCTCTAACTGGTGACTGAAATCACCACTGTCAGCTCAGGTGTCATATACGGTTTGTATGTTACTTTATATAGTACAAACTACTATTTTGTTATATAGTATGCTACTTTCTATTTCTATAGTATGCCTATGGAAAGAATGTGCTTTGCAAAGCATGTTTGGGCAACTAAGCCTACATCACATCAAGAGGTTTCTTGCCAGGAACGTTAAACACAGGTTGTTTTCAGTGATTGAAGAGATGACCAATACACTCTGTGACTGTCTAATCATAGCCAGTCAGACTCCTGGGTCTCAAGTATAAGTCTATACAAATCCTCTACATGTGTCTAACAGCTGTGTCTCCACTGTTAGACTATATAATTTCTTGCACATAATATTGTTGGTTTGGTGAGATCTTGCAGTTTTGGCTTGATCCTGTAAGGAACCACTTCAGTAGGGGTAACAGGGATAGTAGCCTTGGCATATTGATGTGTATGACTGTGTGTGCTTGTGAGTGTGGTTAGACAGAGTGTGTAAGAGAGAAAGAGAGAGAGAGAGGGAGAGAGAGATGAGATGGATACAGTATTAAGGTGTAATTCCTGCTTTCGAGAGCATAAATCCCCGCTTACTTCAGCATCATAACCTGAGGGCTCTACCACACTGCCACCTTCTTTCCTCCACTCCATCATTCTGAGTCCTCTGTCTTCACTTGATCCTCCAATCACTCCTTCCGATCCTAACACAGCAGTTTTTTTTTTGGGGGGGGGGGACCATGCGAGGGGGTCGTCATCTCTTGTTGCCAGCGTGTTTCCCCATTGTATGCGTGTACGGTCTGTCCATTTCTATTTATTCCCCAGTAAATCCAAGAAGCTGATCACTGACCGGAACGCTGCTTTCTGGTGTTTCCCATGTTGCACAGATAACAGTCACTCACTCACACACACAGCGTTCATCACTGTTATGCACCCATTCTTCCTAAGTGAATCACACAGACAATCATTGGTGCGGTGCAGCCCCGAACACCATTGCCCAAAACATAAGTAGAATTGATCCTTCACTGTGGGGGGAAGATTGTGCATGTGTGTGCCACTGTTGCCCTGGTATTGTTTTCAGTTGTGAGCTTTAAGCCCATGGTGTCGGTGCTATTTCAGAAAATTCCAGCGGCATTGGAGTTAAAGGTTTTTGGTGTCAGATTGTTTTTTAACTGTCTTTAATTGACACTTTTGGCCACATATAGATTTGTAAAATCTTGTAAGTAGTATGTGTCTGTCAGTGGATGGCTTCTGTGTGTCACATGATCTGTATTGTGTGTCAGAAGCTCTTCCAGCTCTGGCAGAGGCGCTGTTGGTTTTGGAGTGCACATTTTGAGTCTGAGTGTGTGTGTGCCCATTTGTGTTTATCCCCACTCTCTGAAGACAGGCATCTGTGTAGACTGAGCTTAATGTACATCCAATGGTTCCGCAAGGTAGACTACTCTTTGAAGTGTTTCCAATACATCAAATGAGTTGCGAGAGAGATGTAATCTGTCTCCGATCGACTGGCTGCACCTCTGACGACTCTTGGGATCCCAGTATCATTTGTTTCCATCTGTCTGCCTTCTTTCATTTCTTTCTTTTTCCTTAAACCTTTACTCCTTATTTTTCTCTTTTAATTCCCATTCAATTAAGGCTGGCTGTATTGGCTGGCCATTGGTTAATTGCTGAGGGGCCCTCCTTGGAAATCACCAGACCGTAACGAGATGATGCGGTTGTCCTTACAGTGTAGCCGTGTAGTGTGTAAATTTGTGCATATACTGTATATCAGTATTTTCCTGCCTTTGCATTTGTGAATATTGGATCTGTAAAAAGACTCTTGCTTATATAAGTTCAGTTTGATAGCATTAATTATTACTATTATGAGTCCATATCCTAAACATCACTTAACAATTTCTCGACATATATCAAACCGTGATCTACCATTTAAATGGTCTAATCCCTTCAGTTCTGACTACCATCCTTCTATTGAATACCGTCCGACCACACTTGTCCGAATGACACTCTCCTCTCAGCCAGATGATCACAAAGCGTGGCTACAGTTATATCATTATATATATACCTTTTGCATTTGCAAAATGATTTGCAGCAATGTAGCATCTGCATCCCAGCATCTACATTTCAGAGTCTTGAATATTGCTGCTCCCTTCTTTCTTTTATGTCTATTTGATCATCTGGATGAATACCTTGTGTGTTTCCTTATGCCCATGGTCATGTATATGTATGTGGGTGTTTGTGTCTGAAAGAGCTTGTCCACCTCTCTCATCTTTTCAGCCCTTTTAGATTGATTAATTCACTGAACACACCCTGTCCCCATCAGGCCTTGGGGATTTGGCTCTGACTTTATCTGAGTGGTCAGTCTGTTGACCAGACAAATAACAACCTAGTCCATCACTTCCTCTAAGGCGTGTGGCAAGGCTGACTGATTGTACACACACATTTACACTCTGACGTACAGGCACACACATACACACACTTTGCTGCTACTTCCAGCTTTTATGTTCATGTATGTCCATGTTTCTTATCTGACTTGAAGTCAGAAGCTTCACTAAAGTGTGTGTTGGGTGTGTTGATGATGCAGGAACTGGGGGAAGTGTGAATCTGAGTCACATAGCCCAGCCGACACATCATAAACCACCACTTAAGCTTTTGATTGGCTAAGTTGGCTCAACTACAACTATTACATTTTTATTTGTGGTTAATTATGGTGTTCTGATAGACCTCATTGACTATAAAATAAGTTGCCAAAGTTTCTCATGGCTCCTAAAAGTGATCTTTCACATTGAGCTGCACTTTTTATTTCGTGGTTAATGCATGATTCAATTCAATTCAATTTTTTTTTTATTCAATTCAATTTTATTTATATAGGGCTATATCATAAAAGAGTTATCTCATAGAACTTGTTAATATAGAGCAATTCTAAAACAACTCTATATGTATAACTCTATTTCTATATAATTGTGTGAGACACAAGGATTTGCTCCCATTCAGACACAAAGAGCATTAGTGAAGTCAGCCACTGATCTTGGACGCAAAGGCCTGGTTCGTATTGAGCGTTTCAGTTCATCCCAAAACCATTTCTTTATGGAGCTGGCTTTATCCACGGGGGCATAGTCATGTTTAACCCAGAAAAAGCCTTCCCAAAAGTGGGCACTGTTCTATGCTGTAAAAACCATTGCTGTAGCCTTTACATTTTCACCAATTGGGATTAAGGTGTTTGGCCCAAACCATGTAAAACAACTCTCAAATTCTCAATATCTTTGGCCATATACTGGGTCTATGTGTGGTGCCATAGTTGGTGCATTTCTGTTGTGATTTTGGTTTGCAAGACTCAACTCACACACACCCAGGCTTGGTATCAGGTGGCAACATTACTACATTACTACAAATGTATCTGTCGGTGCCTGTTGTGCCAATTGCCTGTTTTCATTGTCAACCTTTCGATGTTTGATGCCCACAATCATCTTTTCGAAGAGGTAAATCGAAGAGGTAAGTCGCAGTTTTAAATTTTATCCTAAATTATAAAATGAGGGCCAAGAACTCAACAGCGGAGGGGCAATTGTGCAAGTGATGGACCGTTCAGTCTCTCTCTCTCTTTTTCTCTCTCATGCACACACATATACACATCCATCTTAAACCAATTAATATAATCACAATCATAGCTGAAGAATGTGACTTCAGCAAGTCAGCTGTATCTGAAGTCCATCTTTGTCTCGCTTCCTCCTCTCTTAATTTTTTAACACATGCAATTCTTTCTTTTAATTCTTTCTCTCTCCCGCTCAGAACAAATGCCAAAAGTGTAACAAATTTGCGTGGCAATTACATTGTGAGGTCGTGGAGGGAGAGACGAGCGAAGCAGACCAACTTGAAATGGCTTTATAGAAAAGACTCACAGGCCCTTTAATTATGCCTCTATTGATTGCTGTGTGCCGGTTTCCTACATTCACTTACTGCTTTTTCTTCTCAAGTCTGCATTTAATACCCTGCAGAGAACAGCGCTGAGATGCGTCTGAATTTACACTCTATGGTTATATATCAGCTCTTTTCATTAGGTGGCACTTGTGGTTTAAATGTATGGGTCCATGGGTGATAAAATCAGCTTGCAAGATGTGATTAATTTCTTGTGGCAACAGGTAGTCTTTCATAGTTGTTGATGCCATCACCACGGAAATATGAGTAATACAGTGCATGTGGTGGTGCTAAAATGTAGAAATATTTTGTGGGAGAAAAATAATACTTAATGCATAAAGCTTAATAAGAAATGTCATAATGATTAGATTTCTTTTTGTTATGCCTTCAGGAGTGTTTCAGTTATTAATCTTTGTCTAATACTAATAAATTGTCTCATGCTAACTCTAAGAAGTCACAGCTAATACCACTGCATTAGTTATCTAACGTGTGTCAATTGTCCCTGTGTTAACTATTATTATGATTGCTAATTCCCTGCTCCAACAATGGTCTTTTTTTTCATATAAATAAAGCAACCTTGTCTTTAAGCCATAATAAATACATTGATCTGGAGCTACAGCCCGTTGTCGGGAAATTTTGTTTTCTTAAAATTACATTCAGGATTTTACAAAGGGGGTTGTGTGTTGCTCAAACTTAAAATAATAGTTTAAGTATTTATTCACTTTTTTCTGGGAGTGAGATAACAAGCTGGATATCTGTCTCATACCTGTGTGTTAAAAACTAGCTTAGCCTAGCTTAGCATAAAGACTTGAAGTGGGGAGGGAGAACAGCTAACTGTGTGCCTACCAACTAAACTACAGTTCACTAATTAACACATGGTAAACCTGTACATAAAAATACATTCATGTCCATTTGTGATATTAATAGGATTTACATGCTGCCATTATTTATTGGCAAACATCCATGCGTCCAGTACTTCTGTGCAGTGTATCCAGCTCGTTTGGTATAAAGACTGTTAATAGGAGCAAAAAAGCTAGAAATCAAAAGTCAAAAGTAGAAATGAGATTTAGAGTCTGCCGCCATGCTAGCAGCTCTGTGAGTCTGTACATACTGTAGGTACGGCAGTGGTTTGAGCTTGACGTTGTGGTAGTAGTAGAGGAAAAGTCGGCAGGTTTCATCCTCTGGGGACAATGAATATCCAAAATTTCATGGCAGTCCATCCAATATTTGATATATATTAGAGATGTTGTTATCTGACGGTCCTTCCTGGGGTTGGTGTTCCGATTCCAGCTCCTCCCATTCACATGTCGAAGTGTCCCTGGGCAAGACACTGAACCCTAAGTTGCCTTCGGTTGTGCATCTATCCTTACCTGTCCCTGACCAAGACAGGACAGGGAAGTGCACTGGACTTGGTCCCCGTTCGCCATAGAAGGCTGACCACCGCTCCAGCTTCCCTCGGAAGAAGGATGGACGGATGGGTTAAAAGCAGAGGACAAATCTCAACGTGGAATGCGACTTGAGCATGTTTGAGCATTGTTCTCTGCACGTGTGTATATGTTTATCATGATTGACCATTAAACGACCTTAGGGTCCAATTATTATTAATTCCTAGCATCGCGCATTCCTAAAAATACACCTACCAACACCTCGAAAGCTCCCTAACCAACATGTTGTATCTGTTGGTACCTATTTGTTTTGGCCTTTGTACAGGCGCGATGGTGTCAAAACTGATGACCTGCACACAGTAACTGGGCTCAGCTGCAGCACATACAGTAGCTCCCCCAAATACCACAAATTACAAAGTGTTGATTAATGAGATTTAGAAGTGTTGATAGGTGTGGTGAGAGACCACTGTCTAGAGACAACAAACTAGCTCTGTCCCCTGCTTCCAGTCTTTGTATCACTTCCTGGCCCCAGCTCCGTACTTAACACGCAGACCTGAGATTTACATAGATTTATTCGTCTAGCTTTCAAGAAGAAAGCAATAAAGTGTACTTCCCAAAATGTTGACCTATTCCTTTAAACAATCCTTAACCAAAGAGGTGGCAGATAAGAAAACGCTCGTATCAATAGTTTTGTAAAAATGATGTAGGTTGTTGTGGAAGGCAATGATTTATGTTGTAGTCTCGGTAAGTTGAAGTGGGAATTGTTTAGTTTTTTCTGCGTCAGCCATGTGTGATGTTCCCTGAAGCAGACAGAGGTTAAGCATCTTGTTAAAGGGCCATTTTTCATAGACTGAAAGGCTATGCAGGGTGGGGACCTGTGTCCCTGAAAGACCTAATCACTCTGTCACCCTGCTGCTTATTGGGGAAATCAAGACATCTATCAGGAGAAAGTGGCACAAAACACACTGGACAACGTAGCACTGTGGGTCACATCACACTTAATTTGATACAGTATGAAGTATATACGTACACTGAACATGCTCAGTATGTCTGCTGAACCAGAGACCAGAGGGCCCAGAACGAGCTCCACTCAATTGCAACCACACATTAGGGCATTCATGTATGACCTTACAGTCACCACAGAATCAGTCCCCGGTTGCCGGTGGATTCTGCAGGAGCTTGAAGAGCTGCTGGAGTGGGCCCGTATGCGTTTCAATGCAGCCAAATGCAGATCTGTGATGCTGAGGAAAGAGAAGGTGGAGGACACAGCCATCCCAACCATCACAGCATAGCCAATCAAGTGCATGGGCAAGGATTTTGACAGCTTCGAGGGACACAACATCCATCCAGTGTACCTGCACCGTGCTGGGAGGCTGGCTGAAATCCGTGGACAAACCTGGTCTGACACATCAGAAGCAGAGTCTCCACTGTGCTCCAAGGGAATTCCTAATCACACCTCAGCTGCTGCACAAAGACACTTGTAGAGGGACAGTACCAATGGAGGTATGATCAGGTCCGGAAGACCATTGCTGATGCCATCAGCACAGACGTTGAGTGGGCAAAGCAGTCCCGACCGCAGCAGGACCAATACCCGCCAAAACAACAGGTGGGCATCTGCAGGCATCCTGGTCTCTGCTGAAGACTGGCAGCTGTTGGTGGGCCTCAACAGCAGCTGAGGTTCCCCAGCCATATTGCAGCCACCACCCTGTGACCTGACATTGTCCTTGTGTCCCAGTCCACCAAGTAGGCTGTGCTGCTGGAGCTAACATTGACTGGAAGAGGCTTTTGAAAGGGAGCTTGCCAAGTACGCAGGACTGGAAAGCCACTGTCAGCAGGCTGGATGGACAGGGAGGTGTCTTCTAGTGGAGGTTGGATGCAGGGATTTTGCAGCCTGTTCCTTAGCCAGAGCCTGATTCTAGGAACTTCACTGAAGATGTGTCCAGAGGCGTCAGCAGATGTATGGACACATAAATATTACTGTTAATATTTTAAGAGCATTAGGTAGAAAACTTTGCAATCTCTCATATGATATGGAAATATATATATTTAGCTTGTGAATATCAGACACCTACTGTAGAGTGGTTTTAAATATTTTCATCAAGTCTCAAAAAGTAACTCAGAGTCACTCCTCACCTGTAGAAGCAGCCCTATCTGTAAAGCCATTCATCATGAAGGCGAATTACCCTTTGACAAATCTCTGTCGCTGCTCTCTGTGTGTGTACGTCTGCAGATTGAATACACAAATGGGCCACATGTTCCAGCCCTGCTCTTTAGCCAAAGTCATTTGTGCCAATGTCAAAAGTGATAAATGGGTTATGTGGCACCTATGAGAGAAAGCAGTGAAGTTTTATAATGTATTATACATGAGTGAGAGGGCGAGGAGACATGCAGGGAGGGATGGAGGACGGGACCGGAGCTGGGAAAGTGGGCTGTCATGCTGTAGTGCTGTGCTGTAGGCAGGGGACCTCTGTCACACGCAGTTGGAGCCCGTGCTTCACATCTTTACTGGCACCCCGTCTGTATTTCCCTCAGATATCCAGCCATCAGCCCCCTCAGAGCTCAGAGACGTCCAGCAAGGCAGCAGAGCTGCCAGACACAATATCCAATGACTGCTCTGTCAAATGCATCGCATGGTGCTGTACAGTATGTGTGAGTGTGTAAGTGTGGTCTTGATTTGTTATCTTTGTGAGAGCCAGTTTGGATTCTAGACCTTCATATAAAGGGATATTGTTTCTATTTGAGGTCATTTTGGTTGTTCTTCATTTCGTTTATAGGGTTAAAGGGAAAATTTGCTGCCTGTCATGTGGATGTGCACTCAATATACGATGGTAAATGTAGTCAACTGAAGCAATAAATTCCTCAGTTCTCCTGCTAGCAGAAAACCCAGAATGCATTGTGTGCACGCTTCTGATGCCCACTGAGCAAGCTACCTGCTGGGTGCTTCAAAGCTACAAAATGTTGCCAAACTAGTGAATAACTGCAGTTTGACCATTTTGTTTTCACACACAGCTATTTCGATACCTTCAGTCGATCTTTGAAATTGTGGAATTGATCTTCAAACATTACCTTGGAAACTCTGACCCCCTTTCAGGGAGAATGTAATTACAATAAATGTCTTACAAAACATTTTTGAAAAAAATTCAGGAGGTTTTTGTTTACTTCTACCCTGTTTACTTCCTCATATCTATAATAAGGAATCTAATAGTTGCATTCTGCTGGGTAAGCCAAACCGACAGGTGGCTAGGCTTTACCGTTCGCCACACTTCATTTCCACTCCTCAGTCCAGATTTTTGCCTGTTTATGGTAGTTTTTCATTGGCGTGATGTGTTTTAGGTTTATGTGCGTGCCAATGCAATATGTTCTTCTAAGCGGTTGCACAGATTTGCTGATGTGCATTCTTGCCGTGTAATGTGCGTCACTGTCTGATGCATTTGAATTTGAAAACTGAGACAAAACATGCACATATTGTACTTATGAAGAGTGGTAGCCCCTTAGAAATATAGCTTATGCATGCATGCGTGCATGCGTGTGTGTGTGTGCATGATTAGAGCTCTCATTCAACTCTCATCCACTTGACATAATCCAATTATTCCTGAGAAAGAGACAGAGGGTATAAATACTGTGCGAGATTGTGTCTGTGTTTGTACATGTATTGTATATTATTTGGTGGTGTCCTCTATTGTAGTTTTTGTATCAATCAATCTTTACATGACAAAATCATGTGAACACCAGATTTTCTCTCAACACATGTTGTTATACTTATTTTCTCCATCTTTCCTGCATATAGATAGGCGACCCTGTATCCTAAAATATCATACATTCATATTCAGATAATTTGCAGTTAAGAAAATGTGTTTTGTAGGAAACGTAATGCCACATAGATTATTCTAACAGGGAAAGATTTATATTGAACTCATCTGCAAAATGTTCTTTGTCAACAAATTTCATTTAATTTCCTAAAATGTTAGAAAAGTAAATCCACTCCTACATCCTGATTATGTCTTCTGTGCAGTAAAAGAATATCAGACTTTCTGATTGGTAAAATAAATCATTACCAATGAATGTAATCCAGGCCGCAATTATGTTTGATATAAAATGTATTTGGAAAAGCACATTAGTAGTATATAAATATATTTTGTACGCGATAGAGTTGTGATTTAGTCGTCAAAAAACAAAGGTTTTGGGTCAACGTGGCTGGTAGAATGGATGAATCAGTAAGTGCTTCCTAAAATGAACCTCTTGATTTGCTGGTGGCTGGATTTACTGTATTTTCCCACCCTGCATTTGTTGAACTTGAGCAATCACGCACTGTGGATGACTTTCACATTGTTTTCCACCACTTTGCTCTGATTTCAGTTTGTTTTTCGCCCTGTCCGTTATGCTTAAGTTCATACAACAACAGCATCTTTGGCAGAGCCTGTGAGCCATACTGTTTCTCATTTACGTCCTCTCTCTGGGCGATTTTAGGAGTTCAGCATCCTCCTGCATCATCACACTGGGGACAAATTCAGATTCAGTGTCATTCAGCAAATCGCGAAACAATGTCATATTGACCAAGGCTGATCAAAATCATGTTTGAAATCACATCCAGGGAATGTCAAAAGGGTTTTACTTTCCCCGCTGTAGCTCATCTTAAAGTCTGTTTTTTTTACTTTTCCTAGAACGAAAGAAGATCACTCTGACTGTTGGGAACCAGCTGTCCTACAAGAAGATCTACAATGTTGTGGGATACCTAAAAGGAAGGAAGAACCCAGGTTTGTGCAAATTGTTTGAAGTGTTGAGACCAATCTGTTAAGAGCCATGAGAACCACTTTATAAGTGAGGACCATCTACTGAAAGACCGTCCTCTGTCTAGGTTTAGCTTCAGACGAGCGTCACAAATGCTGGGTAACGTTAACTGTTTAGCTATTGGCAAACATCTGTGTGAAGATTCATGACGTTCTCACACCTGTTTGGATCGGTTATAACGAACACAGGTGCGATCAGTGACGGCTGGTCATGATATTGGGTGGGGGGGGCTGACAAATGCATTACACCCATCAATAGTTTGCGCTGCAGCAGCATCATATCTGAGATACCAAGTTACAGCAACAACACTTTATATATTGTTATAACAAGTTCTCTAGAATAACACTATATTAGTACTCACAAGAAAGGCCTGGTGCCAAAACATTCTCTGCATCGCTCTCACTTTCTCTCATGACTATTTTTCTCTGTCCACATTATTACATGCCATTTTTAAACAAAAAATGTATTTGCAAGAATGATGTTAGACTCCATAATAATCAGAATGCTCCATTGTGCAGCTGACAATGTCAGAAAGGGTCCAGCTAGAGATGAACTACAACACATGTTCCAGCTGTAACGACTGTCCAGAGACACTGCAGCTGTTTTTAGTTTGTTTTCTAATTTATATGGCTGCAGCTTCTCCCTCCGGAGTGTTTCGAGTCCCACTGCAGTTCTGTCCACTAGGGGGAGTAACAGAGAAATTGCTGCACGATAGAAGTGAGGCCTGAACACGTCTCAGACGTGTTGTTGGCAACCTGTGTGTTTGATAGGTGATCAGCTAACAGGCTAAATCTAAAAAAGACAACTGATCAACGAGGTTCTGAAACTC